>SZWC01021662.1:31187-43906 GCA_023375785.1 Penium margaritaceum | reverse complement strand
CTTGGCTCCAATTGGTTAGCTGAGCTTGGCTCCAATTGACCTCAACCTTTGACCTTGTGCAAGAGGTTGACGGCGGAGAGATCAAGGTCGAGGTCGCTCCCCTTACCCCCCCCCCAACAACTCAGCCGCTCAGTCGCCTTGATGGTTGTTGAACCGGGGGATCGAATCCCGAACCCCACTAGCCCGCGACCACCAAGGTCACAAAATTTCCACCCTGCCCCCTGACCCCTCTTTGGGATATAGTTTTGGCAACCATACCCATACCTGCCTTTTGAATAGAAACTGAGGAACATGCCAGCTGCTGAAGGGGACATCATGAAGAGTGCAAACTGAGTGAGCCAGATGAATTGTCCACTGTTTAATGCTGGAGGTTGTAGGCCTGCTGGCTGGTGTGCTATCTGGACGTCTGGCCGGCTGTCTGGTTGGTTGGCTGGCTCGCTGGTGTGCTGTGCTGTGCTGTCTGGCCGGCTGGTCGGCTAGCCGGGCGGCTGGGTGGCTGGCTGGCAGGTTGGGTGGCTGGCTGGCTGGCTCGTATGCTTGTTGGCTTGCTGATTGTCTAGTCAGCTGGCTGGCTAGCTCGTTGGCTCATTGGCTTGCTGGCTGTCTGGCCAGCTGGCAGGCTGGCTGGCTGACTGGCTGGCTGGATGGATGGATGGCTGGCTGTCTGGTTGGGTGACTGCTGTGGGTACACGGTGTGAGAGTGAGTTGACTCCCCTCCCCCCCTGCCTGCCCTTCAGTTTCAGTCACCCCTTGTCATCCCCTCCCCTGAGTCACATTTCAGTTTCAGCTTCAGTCTCACTGTCCTCCCCCTCCTTCAGTTGGTGACCAACCCCACACAATGGAAACAAACAAAAAATACAGAAAGAAAACGATGCGCGATGCACAAAACAAATAACTACACCCAAAATGAGCCAAGAACGGGGAGGAAGAAGAAGGAGGAGGAGGAGGAGGAGAAGAAGAAGAAGAAGAAGAAGAAGAAGAAGAAGAAGAAGAAGAAGAAGAAGAAGAAGAACAAGAACAAGAACAAGAAGAACAAGAACAAGAACAAGAACAAGAACAAGAAGAAGAAGAAGAAGAAGTAGAAGAGGACGAGGAAGAAGAAGAGGAGGGAGAGGACGAAGCTGCCCATTAAAGCAGGAATGGGTGGAATGGACAGACATGATGACCAGGGCGAGGCATGCACTCACCACGCAACCATGCTCTCTCCGCTTCGTGGCACGAGAAGGGGAGAGAAGGGTCGCATGGTAGACTTGCCACTTGTCTGAAGGGTTCACCAGCGGGTGGCGGGCATCCACCTGGCTGACCACCTCCATGATTTCGCCCTGCACGTGTGACGAGGCCACGGCAGACAACCCTGAAGCTCCAAAGAGAATGGTGTTGGTCTGTGTGGCGTAGGCTCCGCTGAGGGTATAGCACCCGGAACCGACGTGGAAGCTCTTCTCTGAAAATGGGTTGGATAGACAAACCCGCCTCAAACTAGGGTTTACGAGGCATTCGTGAGGGCTTGTGCATCCTCATGTTGCTGCGGTGAATAGTCAAGTCCAGCTGCACTTGACCATATCCTACAGAAAATTCTGTGTTCTTAATCTTCGACAGCTTCGTCGAATGTGGGTTCGCTCGACAAACATAGACAGTTGAAGCAAGACACTTTCGAACTGTGTCACCAACCCTCAGGATGATGCAGAGGCGGCAGCCACGGGGCATCGTACCTCGAGCGACAGTCATCCTGATGCCTTCCACTTGCATCGGGCCGGGGAAGACTGAGCGTGGACCGTAAAGCATGATTTTCCATGAAACCAACGCTGGCGCTTTCCCGCCTTTTGAAAGGTGGGAAAGCGCCAGCAGCACGCACAAGCGAGGTCTAAACGGGTTGCTGTCCGCAGCCTCCGGTGAGCCTCGCGGGTAGCAAACGAACAAGTATCCGAACCCCTCGGATACTCGATTGCCGAACCATAGCACCTCTACGTGCTAGCGGCTGCAAACAGGTAAAGACTAATGCNCGGCTGCAGCGCGGAAGGTGCTGGATAGGTTAACGGACCTCTTCTCGCACAGCCGCGGTTGTTGTGTCCCTCCTCCATAGTTGGCCACGTGGGGGTGGGTCTGGACTCGAAGCCATGCCGTTCGGGGGCCACATACACCCTGGCAGCTGCTGCCAGCGGCGCGCAACACATAACAGCATCAAGGATCGGCGACAGCGGTGACTGATGCTGCGAAGGCAGCAGCGTGAGTAGGAGGGCGAAGGCAATGCTGAGCCGTCTGCGAAGCTTCTCACGCGTTTTGCGTATCGGGGTCATTAACGTCGGCTGCGGCATTGCCCAGGAAGGCGACGCTGTGGACGAGTTCAGATTTTTCTTGGGCAGCCCAAAGAAGGAAGAAAGATGGTGGTCGACTGGTTCAGGTTTAGTAGTCTGCGCATGATCTGAAGAAAAAATGGTTTGTGCTCGTCCGCTACTCTACACTTCGGCAGGGAACTTGTCACTGTTCTTCACAGCGGGAACTTTTCGTTGGGTCAGGACGGGGAGGCGAGAGGCTAGTGGAGAGTTTCTCTGTTTTCAGTGGACTTCCAAACTACTAGGCGCTTTGTTGGCTGCAATCCACACTCAAGTGCCGTAACAGCGAAGCGTCTCGAGGAGAGAACTATCATCACAGGTGCCTGGATGATACAATGTGGGTCAGCTAATTCGGTGATACAAAGTTCAAAGTATTATTTTCCACAATTCATGTGCAAAACTTATTTACAAAACCGGGCCCTGCACGTAATCTGTTTCATATAGGTAGCCTCAATCTATTTTGGGTCATTCCTTATTTTCTCACAAATGGTTTTCAAACATCTGGTCTGTTTTGAAATCATTCGCCACATATTCACTACTCCACAAAATTTTACTTTGAACAATGATAGGTGCAAAACAAACCATGATATTTTTTCACAAAAGAGAAGGTCAATTTCTTTATCACAAATCGAAAATTTTGCTTACAAATGAATATGCCTTTTATTATTTGTTTTTATTCTCACAAAAGATAACAAAATGAGATTTTTTATGTAATTCTAATCGAAAATTATTCTAAATAATTTTAATAATTAATTTAACATTTAGAAATAAAGCAATCCTTCATGTGATAAAGTTTTATGTACATTTAAAAAAATATAGACAAAACATTGAGGTAATAATGATCATAACATTAAACTCCGAATAGGAAAGTTTTTATCCCTAAAACAATAAAATAAATATCTCAAGGCAAATTTAAAATTTATTTGGAAATCATAATTTTCACATACTAATGTATCTCCAAATTTAAACAAAAGAATGAAATCATGTTGATGAAAGTAATGAAAGGGAGAAATTCTGCTGAGAAAACTCTTCAAAGTGTATTTTATTAGTAAATATTTAATTAATTTATTAATTTATTTTATCCGTAAAATTTTCCTTTGAGAAGGGATTTACAGTGCATGAAGAAAATTATGTGTATTTATCAATAACTGTACTATATGAAAATAGGCCATTGTAGCATAATTCATTTTCTGAAATATCATAAAAATTTATTCACAAAAACTTATAAATTTGATATATAAAATTTTTTTTTTTTAGTTCATGTTTTTTTTTAATATTTTAAAAATGGATTTTTTTCAATTTGATAGAATCAATGAAAAATATTTTTTCCCTATTAATTCTAATGTATTTTCCATCCTCAACAACAGCATCATAGATTATTTTCCCGTTGTGTATTTGTTTGAAAATAATTTCTAATTATTTTTTTTTTCTTTTTTGATGAAATAATTTTCTTTGAAAATCTATTTGAAATGAATTTGAAACAAAAATTCTTTGAAATAAAATCATCATTATATTAAATCCATTTTCATGAAGAAATGAAAATTTTATTTTGAGTGATCTATAGTCTGAACTTAATATTCCAACAATAATTATCTAAATGAATTGAAAAAGAAAACATTTTTTCATAAAGTATTCGGATATGATTCAAATTAATGTATCATTCAAGTTACATCAAAATCTTAATTTCCTTTATAGTAATCATTAGATAATTTTTTTATATATTATTTCATTCATTGACTTGATCTTAGAACAAAAATACAAATAAGTTCTTGAATTTTCATTTTTAAAACATGAAAATTTGTCCTTAGCGGGGCCTATATTAAGCATTTGTTTTGGTGTAAAACATCATTAGAGTAGACGTTGAACATATAATTATCCATCAAAACATGATCAGAATATGAAAAATCTTTTTTCAAGTTAGAGAATAGAGTTAATGTTTGAAAAAACATCAGCAAACAAATGTGGAACCATAAAGATTGGTGCTAAACATTTTGAGTAACGTTTGTGACAAACTACAATTGTTTGTAAGTTCTCAGTTGAATCATCTAATGAAGTGATGTTTCTAATGCGTTGCTAAATAAAGTGATTGACCCATACAGTATTTGGCCATACAAAGTGTCCCCTCACCTAGTCGGAAGGGCAACGCCGTTTATCATCAAGTACCCTAAACTTCGCCAATCAAGCTTTGACAAAATCTTTCAAAATCGCTGAAACATTCTTCAAAATCACGAACTAAAAAGTTTGGAAATCCCTTCCCCTAAGGATTGTGGGGTCGATTAGAGTTCGTGAACCTTCTGCTAAGGTAGCGGGGCCTTGCACATTCCCGTTCAAAAAAAGGGGGGATACTCGCCATTAGACTTCAGGATTTGCAAAAATGATTCTCAGGGAAGTGAATAATAACCTGATATCCGGCGATAGATAGGCTATCTGCCCCAGTCGGCTACGGCGTCTTGCAGAAGCGCTCTAGATTATTGTAGATATTTTGAGTAAAAAAAATTCACATCCTTTAATGCCTGCGGTCCAGACATCTAGAACGTCATGGACAAAGTCCTGTTTGACTGATGTCGCGGGTCCTTGGGAAGACCTGGGGTGCAACTGGCTAAAGCCGAAACTTGCTAAAGCCGAAATTTCGACGCAAACGACGAATTCCACAAGAAGTTGCACAACATTTTCTCCATATTCAGAGAGGCCCCAGAAGTTGGCTCTTAAAGTTTAAAAGTTGAACTTTAGATTTTGAAAATGGGCTAGAGCCAATGGCGGTCGTTCATGAATGCCAAAAGCAACAGGTTTGAGATCCATGTGCGACCGTCGCAGGAGTGCGAAAGCGTCAACCATGGGCGAAAGTCGGTAGAGATATCAATCCAACGATCAAAACACAGTCAAAAATCGCGGATGCATTGTTCATCGCTCTTCTGAGCTTGTCGAGCGTTCATTTAGAGTCCATTGGGAGTTAGGAATACCGCTTCTTTTCCCACAACGAGATGGTGGCAACATAGACGTCGATACAATGGACAACATTCTGCCGCGCTAGAAAGTGGTTGGGTTTCATATCGCATGCGATGTTTCATTTTGAGCATTGTATCGATGTCTTCGCTACTTCAACATTTGCAAACAATTGATTCGTGCAAAATGAAAAGGAAGATAATGGGAAACAACTGCACACAAGAATGAGGTTTGCGAAACCACCACACCAAGCGAACAATCCAACCACACAACGGAAAACAAAACGAAACATGATGTCGGATTTCCCTGTTTAATAGTCCTATCCGCGCAGAGTTGCCGCCGACCTATTCGTGCGAAGAGGGATGAGAGTTCCTAGGACAGAGGGATGCTAACCCGGAAAGTCATAATACAGACAGCAGTGCGGTAAAACGAGCGGTCGTTAGGTGAAAATGACAATCGGCACTCACGCAGGGACTTTCCACAGTCGAAAGAATTACATCGACGGTGAAAACATTCGCCAAGATTAAGATAGTCGTAAGATGTTTCACGACAACGTCTTTAACGATCGGTGACGACTTTATCCACACGCGCTAACCGAAACATGTGTAAGTACAAGAGTGCTATCCACGTGGCAAATAGTTCGCAAGCGGATGGCTTTCAAAGCTTCAAACTTCAGGTCCGCGAGCGTACATGACGTCTTCAGGAGCAAATCACGCAAATCGTCTACGTATCGAGCTAGTCAACAAAGATAGATAAAAATCGACCAGAACAAGAACAATTTCATGATTCAAATGAAAGAGGCCAAGAAGTTCTTACACAAAAAAGTATTCAAGTAGCTGGTACGTCCATACATCCATCCTTGACTAGGCCATGGGTCAGATACAAGACGCTTCAGCAAAAACAACGGCAACGTTATGAGTTACCCCGCCCCGAACTCTGTTAGAATACGTTGTCAATTAAGTTCAAAGGACTTTGGTCTCAATTGACCACATGCTTCGACTTCGAAATGAAAACGACTGGATTTCTGGATGGCAACAGCGATATCCATGATCGTGATTCTTATGCTAGTACCAGCTGTCGCACTTTTTGTGCAGGTTATGTGTATAATGCCTATAGCGTTGATAGTTGCAATTGTTATAGAGAGGAACACATGTGCAGTTGTGACCAGTACTGCTTTTGCTATAGGCCCAGTCAATCCACCTGGCTATCCACCAAGCTCTCCACCACCCAGCTCTCCTCCAACCAGCCCTCCTCCACCCAGCTCTCCTCCACCCAACTCTCCTCCACCCAGCGCTCTTCCACCCAGCTCTCCTTCATCTACCCCTCCCTCACCCAGCCCTCCACCATCATCAGGCCCAACCAGTGTTCCTGTTGTGTATACTAAGGGAGTTGCAAAGAAACCCTGGAAACAATTCCCAGTTCCTTGGAGTGAGTGGAAGCGTGTTCCCGCTTGCCGAGGACAATACCTTTGCATCTGCACCAAGCACAAGTATGGATAGGCTCACCAGTTGAGCACAGGACAGATCTTGCACTGTAGAAACCTTTGTGGAAATGTCTCCTTCTGAGATCCATTTGAACTAGCAACTTCACATGTCTGGCGGCCTGGTAGGAGAATAGGGACTACTCTAGTCACTAGGAAAATAGGGACTACTCTAGTCACATCCGGCGTAGGTAACTGCAATGTGCCCAGTTTCCTTTAGCTGGGTACAGGAGGGAGGGGAGGGGGGGAGGGGGGGAAAGGGGGTGGAGGGGAGAGGATCTAGGACTGGTTGCATTGAATAGGCTGGTTAAGTTACCACATTTCAGTAGAAATTTTAACCTTTCCTCTCTAATAGCTGTAAACTACAGGCTAAAACTTGTTCATTGAAAGAAAAGGAGGAGTTCAAGCTTTCTCTGACCTCACCTAGCATGAATGGATCTTCTTGCACCCTTCCTCATGCCGCCCCATCCTGTAATGATCAAGTGTATGATCACTGTTATTGCAAGAAACTGTGAAATCAAGACAACTATGCTGAAGTNTGCTGAAGTTTCTGCCAGTATAAGCATTTTTGTTGTGATGACCATCAGTTCACCACCTGTAGTAAGAGTATTTTACTGAAGCTATTGCTACTTCTTTGAGTTTTTCTCCTTCTGGTTTCTGCCTCTATGGTCAAGAGTTAATGAGATGCCTGCTTGAAGGGTAAGATGCTCACAAAAGCATGCACTTTGGAGCAATAGATTGGCAGCAAATTCATGCTTTCTCATCCTCATGGAAAATACTATGGTCTTCAATGCATGGAGAGCTTTCCATCCTGAAATGGGCTTTGAAATAAGTCACATCTTGTTGGGTCTTAAGATGGGGACTACATCCTGAAGCTAGTTGAAACAGGCGCTGGTAAGAAACAACATGGGAGCAATGGAAGAAAACGTGCAAGCGATCACAGTCACATGACAACACGAGCAATGGATTTTGGGGCAAAAGTGACTACTCTTACAAAAATTGGAATGGACAAGGACACTAGGGAGTAATTAGCCTCTCAAAAATAGTGGAGCAAGCCGCAGGTTCACTTGCAACCAAGGGGGAGTCATGATCAACAAGACATTACCACACATGTGAGATTCTATCACACTATGTGATATTGAAAACTTCTGGCACCATTCAGCCTCCAACAATGGAGTCCCAACAGCCCCAGTGACAGGGCCAGGTCAGACATTGCTTGCCACATCAGCACGCCTCCACGGCCCCAGAAAAGCAGGTTTCGCAACTTGGCATGCCTCAACATCCCAAACACCTTGTCCATGTCACTGGAGCCATTCAGGTAGCACAGGGCATTGATTGGACCGCGAGCTGTACTCATGAGTAGCCCTTGGCAAGGGCTATAGGCCCGGACCATTCCGATGTTTCCAAATGGTACGTAGAGAGATAGAGGTGCCAAAACTTGTGGCGGATTGCCAACATCAGCGATCGCTCATGGGAGTGCAGAAAACAGGAGATAAAAAATTACGAGTGTGGTTTTCCAACCGTTTTTTATCATCATCTCAAAACGTGACAGCCTTCTCAACATCCAAGGACCTCTCAGCCAAAGCCCAGTGTGGTATCCCACTCTCGGAAACAAGGGGAATGAAAACCCCTTCTCATGGCCTGTCGGTCCACGACCACCATTTCTGCCCTTTGCATTCTGGTTACTTCGTTTTCCCTTGTCCTTGTTTTTATCTACATGTTTATTTGTGTATCCACCAGAATGATCCTTCTTGAGCTTGTGGCATTCAGACGCATAGTTCCCAGACTTCACAAAACAGTAGTAGGACAGGATGCCTCTCCTTGCTTGGACATCCACATGCTCTGTTGGACCCTTTTCTGTCATCCAATTAATTAGAATCTGAAATCATGCATGTACTAACTCTTCGCGAGACTCCCGACTGAGCTATCCCCGCCAGTCCCTGCATCTTGATCCTTTTGCACTGCACTAGCTCTCGTCTTGCTCATTCTTGTTGCCTTGCCGTTCACCTGCAAGCACACTAATCACACTCTGGAGGATGTTCTTTCACACAATCCGTGTACAAAGCTCTTAACCCGCACGGCCTGATTTCCTAGGCATTATCCGATGCATGTTTTTCACCAAAGCTCCGTTCAACACAAAATATGACAAATAATGGGGAATTGCAAGAGATGACCCATACACATTGCACATAAGTCCAACAACTTTCTTGTACATTCAGCTTCTTAGCACCATCTATTGCATTTCAATATGTGACATGAATATTCACCATACACAAGTAGCCTAGTTACACCAGGGAAATCAAGGAAGGAGGTAAGACTCAATATTTTTCACCTATTCATGTCGTTCAAGAGTGCATGCAATAGCATTTTCCTAGTATGCTGGGAAGATACTCCATACCTCTTAGCAGCACACGTAAGCCGTGCATCTCTTCTTGACAAGAACTATCTTCCTTCAACATTGAGTTTTTTGCCAGCCGCCTCTCTCTTGCCCTGCACAAGCACAACACAGCACGACACCGCTTTGGAAATCTCCAAGCACGTGGTAAGGTGGAGGATCATTGGACCGTTCACTTAGGAACCAACAACAGGGACCTTCTGCTTCTGGTGATCCCACTCGCGTGAGCGGTGTGGATCCTGATGATAATGCAAGACGTGCCTCCACCATTTCTTAAGTGGCTTTGGAAGAATGCTGCTAAATGGTTATAGCTACCTCCAGCCAGCTCTTGATGGGTTGAGACTACCGTTCACCCTCTATAGCCAGAGTTGGTTGAAGTCTTCAAGCATCTTCAGCCAGATGATGTCACCATTGCATGACCCAAAGCACCGTACATATCTCTACCTGGTGAGGCACATTGCATCAATTGAAGGAGTCACAGAACACCATCGGAGACTCCCAACCAATACAGCTCCTCCTTTGGGGTGGGTTATGTTCCCTAGGGAACTCAGGTCCACTCCATGATGGCTCCTCCACGTGGCCCGCAGGTAATGACCTTCCCATGCGCTTTATGATGAAAATTTGGCCTGCCCTCCACAGCCTCTTGGCCTTTGTTGCACTTGCACACACACAAAAATGCTCACACACACACACACACACACACACACACACACATACACACACACACACACACACATAATTTTTCACCCATTAATTCATCCACATACATCCCCATTTGTCTTTCCAATTGCACCTTCTTGTGAGTTCGGATACAGGTCCCGCTCAATGGTCTGAATGGCAGAGACTATGTGGCAGCTGAGGGGCAGAAACCTCTCAGTGAAACTTAAGCAAATTCTGAAAGGTTCTTCCATGTGGTTATGCTTGCGTTGGTTGTCATCCAACAGCAACAGTGTCTTCAATCTCCTCCCATATTTTCCTACTCCCACAGTGCACATTTGCTATTGAGTTTTTCTCACCCTTATCTTCCGGTCCTTCCCTTGCAACGTCTTATCTTAACTCCCATCCCTCCTCTCCGTGGATCCTCCATTTTCCTCCAGTACCTATCCTCCAGCAGCATCATTGATTCTCCATCACAAGATGCCGATATGATTTGCACATAAAACTAGGGCGAAACCTCCCAGTCTTCTGGAAGCATTTTGAGTAATTCGGTTCCCGGAATCTCCCCTCCGCTTGCTTGCCTACTGTCATGCTAAATCTTTCATTGGAAATATCCGCTTGGAACTTTTCCATGTTTGGTTGCTCCCTGGATGTAATCCATCCCTTTCGATGTTCTCTCTTTATCACCGGAAAACCCTCGGTGCCACTGCAAATACAAACTTAGCCTTTTGCACTTCTTTTGGTCAATGGAAAAGTTACCTTCACTCTGGATAGTCCATCCCCAAAATTTGAGCTGGACATCCATGTCCATCTATCTCCCCGGGTGATCTTTTCCCTCCCCTTTTTCTTTGGCCCCTCAAGTTGATCTCATCCTCCTAAAACTTCTTCGTTCTTCCTCATACAGACCTTCACAGCTACTCCCACTGCCTCTTGCACCCCTGGAGCCCCGTCCTTCTCTGGAGGTGGGAATTTTTCTTCAGCCCGCCTCTTCCTTTCCAGTGTGTACAACTCCAGGTGTGTTCCCTCCTACTGTACCCGTCCATCATTTCATGCCTTAGGAATTTGACAGGGCTCAACTCCTCTCCTCGCTTTCTACATCACTCCCATGGGCTGTCCTCCTAGCATCTGCATAGACTCTCTCCAGTCATCGTCTCCCACCTCATCCCATACCTCTCCCTTCGGTGCAATACCCGACAGAGCTGCATTTTAACTCTGTGCCAGTGATTTCCTGGCCAACGACAGAGGCACCGGTCCTTGTGGTGTTGCCCACGCCAAAAGAACATGGGACAGGTGTGCAGGATGGTGCACAAGCCTTGGGATTACGGCCAGCGCCGGCTGCAGGAGCAGAACCGGCGGCAACAGTGCTGTCTGAACTGTTGGGATTGCGCGGGTGCAAGCACCAACACAGGTCGGCTCCGTGGTTTGAGATCAGGGTGTTCAAATGAGTGCACGTTTCCTCGCTCATTCTGCAGGGTGGACCTGAGCCAACACCACTTGCATGTAGTGGCCAGTGAGTGCCAGAATGCATCTTTCACTGCCTCCCTGGTTTGTGTCAGCGTCTTTTTGATTAGGACTCTTTTCCTTAGAAAAGCATCCCCAGCTGCTTCTCTTACTGGTCCAAGAAGTGCCGCAGCGTTGCGGTAGAGCTGCTCCCAATGCGGGATTCACCCACAGGCTTGTGCCTCATCAAATCCTTCTCACATGCTCTCCCTTCCTCATCTCTTGTCCTTGACTCCTGCCACTTTTGCTTGACTCGAGTCCCCGACCAAAGCCTGCTCAGACAGTCCTTGTGGTGATTCCATATTCATGATACGATTTTCTTGCAAGGATGATGGAGAGGCTCTTTGCACTCCTTGCAACACTACAGAGCTCCCGGGCCTTTGTGCATCCACGTGTCTCCTCTGGCACATCGTCCCCTTCCCTCCCTTTCCTGTCGCACCTCTCCCAGCAGCCAAGGCGCACATGCCAGGCATGCATGTATCCCCTTGCTAGTGATAAAATTTGCAGCAACGCACACATGGTGCAGGGCAGATTTGAACCGAAGCACCTTTTCAACTGTGTCCATATCAGCCGGTTGCACTCCCCTCACTCTTCCACCTCCTGTATCCCTGGCTCATTGATGGTGGGACGTGGCTGCCTACTCTTCCTGCCCATCCTCTTCTCCATCTCCTGGAGATTCCAAAAGCAGGGTTTGCAATGCCTACCCATTTTTGGAGAATTTTAAGCACAACCAGGCCGTTTCACGTTGCTTATCATGGCAAGAAATGCGCTTGAAGAAAGCTCAAACTTGATTTTGGGAAGTATGTGAGTTCTTGGTATTTGTGGACATAGTCTCAGCCACTTGAACAATGACGTTCATGAACCACTCAAACGTCGATGTCAGAAAGCGTGTGATGGCTTGTTGAAAAGCTTGAAATGAAAGAAACCCGCTCAAAATTTTCAGTAAAAACAATGCAGTGTAGCATAAATGGCACTGCTGCAAAGTCAGTGTGGTGAAAAAGAATTTGACTTGGAAAGGCAACGTGGAGGTCAACATTTGGAAAAATCCTCTGATTGGTTGATTGAACACAAGAGAAATGAAGTACCTCATATACCTGGAACACCTAGAGTACAAACAGGGTACTAGCATACCAGAAAAAACATTTCTCACTCTTCCTGGTCGCAGATTTCCACTATGTGGTTGGTGGAAAAATCCTTGCACCCTTGACAGTGCCTTTGTGGTATTGTACCACCTACAGAAATTCCTCAGATGGTGGTACTACCACACAAAAAAACCCTAAAAACTGGGATACCTTTTTCTGTCTCTTGGGTTATGGTCTCCCGTTCTCCCTCGTCTACCTCTTCGTCCCTATTCACCATATCCATGCTCATCTCTGGTTCCTCTTCCTCCTGTCGCCCCTCTCCTTCTGTCTGA
>SZWC01021662.1:0-18390 GCA_023375785.1 Penium margaritaceum | reverse complement strand
GGGAGGGGGGCTGGGGGAGGGGGGGTTGGGGATGGCCTCTTCAGGGAAATGGGGGTTCATGACTTTCTCACAAGTTCGACATGGCAAAGAAAGCCACTGACATCGCTATGCCCTCACAACCACTCCAGAGTTCAACATAAGGGGGATGAGCACGCCTCGTCTGTGGAGGTCCACAGTGTTTGCATCATCTCACTCAAGCACCAACCACACAAAACAACAGAACTTCAGCACACGTTGGAGCAAAAACTGCAATCTCCCTTTTGATTTGGGACCGGGCATGGGAGAGGATTCTCCTTGAGACTATCATAGAGACCTGCTGTAGCAAAAGATGTTGTGCAAGGGTGCACGAGGTATCCTCCTATCTGCATATTGCCTTTCTAATGATGGAAAGGGCAAGAGGTGTGTTTGTCCCCATCTGCTTGCACTTTAATGCAATGGGAGCAATCAATCAGTCGACCGCTCAGTGCTTGAGAGGCGCCGACGAGCCGCCAGAGAGACGAGAATTGTTGCATTTCTATCAGCTGCTCAAGGATTGTTCTGATCCCAAAATTAATGATTTCCCCTAAAAGTGGGCATTTTTTTCATCCAGTGGAAGTTGAATCATCAGAATTGGAAAAGTAACGAGGGAGACATGAGCTTCCAAAGTTGGGGTGTGCACGGCGGCTCGGGGAGTTGGCCGCGATTTGATTGCCAGTACAGAATATATCGGAGAGAGTAACAAAACTGCGTCTGGAAAATTATCCCTTGAGGACTGCCGATTCACTACGGTGGATCATCCAGCGGAAGTCAGTAGTACAAGCTGCTACTGGGAGAATCCGCCAATATACTGTCTTGGAGTCCTAATACTAGTTTTGAAAGTGAAGTCAATGTGCACATTGCTGAGGTTGTGGACTTAAACAACGAGAAAATGCTTTGAAATTGAAGTCAATGTGCAAAGTGAGAGATTTCTTGGAAGTTCCCACGCCTTGCTGCTGTTGACGTGGCGACACTGTCCAATCAGCTGGCACACTAGCAAGCAAGCAGGTGCAAGAAATAGCGAGGGTTAGGCAAGGGAGACGTGCAAAGTCTCATAAGCTTCAATAGCCTAGTAATAGAGAGATAGATGACAACTGACAAGAACACAACATGAATACCTGCCACGCCACGGTGGGTGACGCACACGACAACATGAGTTTGTCCTAAAACCGGCCCAAAATCACTATTTTGGCCGTAACTCCAAGCACATGCATCCAAACGCAACATTGTCTGAATCTAAAGATGCAGAAAATTAAGCCAAACTCTGTGACTGGTACATGCACAAGTCCAGCATCAATTCTTTGAATAGACAACAAAAAACATGCAAATTGGGCTCAAGAGTCAGTCCACTGAGAAAACTCTAATGATCGTAAGAAAACTGTACAGCACCCCAGCAAGCACCTGGGACATAGTGGCAACTTTCTGGTAGTTGCTGGTGGGTGGAGCCACAAATGCGTCGCTACTCTGGCTCTAACTAGGTTCGCATGAGGGATCTGCACGAGCATGGACACGACCGAGTGGTCATAGTAAGTTGTACGAATAGACGGAACGACTCAGATCACAACACCCCCCCCAAGGACCCGACGGTATGCATGTCCATGCATGTGCAAAACAAACACAAGTGTGCAACGCGATGCTCAATGGTCCATGCTCACAGACCCCCACTCTCAACCACGCTCCAGTACCTTGGTGAGGAAGTCAGCAAGCAGCATGTTTGTGATGACCCAGATGATGGAGATCACCTGTTGCTCCATGAGATCACGCACAAAGTGATGCTCAACANTACTCTGGCTCTAACTAGGTTCGCATGAGGGATCTGCACGAGCATGGACACGACCGAGTGGTCATAGTAAGTTGTACGAATAGACGGAACGACTCAGATCACAACACCCCCCCCCCCATGACTCGACGGTATGCATGTCCATACATGTGTAAAACAAACACAAGTGTACAACGCGATGCTCAATGGTCCACGCTCAAAGACCCCTACTCTCAACCACTCTCAGGTAAGGGGCAAAACCAAATGAAACAAATTGGCACTATGAGCTTTCCACGCTCCAGTACATTGGTGAGGAAGTCAGCAAGCAGCATTTTTGTGACGACCCAGATGATGGAGATCACCTGTTGCTCCATGAGATCACGCACAAAGTGATGCTCAAAAACAATGCGCTTTGTGCGTACATGAAACATACCAGCGTTCTCTGCATTAGTGAGAGCACTCTGGTTGTCATAGCATAGAGCTATTCAAGGCACAAACTGATGCAGCTCATAAAATATACGTTATAGCCTTAGCAACACCAACCCCTAATGCAACATGCTCAGTCTCCGATGAGCTACTTGCAATACTTCTTGCTTGCTGATGTGCCACAATAGAGGAATTCCACCCAACAGGAACAAGTAGCCTGTCTAATTGCACCCATCAAGGCTCCATGCCTAGTCACTGTCTGTGTAGTCGACTGGACTACCAGCCAACACTACCGTTAAAAGCAGAGTCTGAGGTATGATGTGGAGACCACATACGCCACCACTCTCACAACCGCATGAAGGGCTCTTGCCCAAGGACAATCAAAAAAATGTGCTAGGAGATTGACACCAAATGCAATATCGGGTCGTGTTGTAGTGGCCAAGTACATGAAAGAGTCAATCCGGCAAAAGTACAAGGACACGTCCACTGTCTTCCCTAGCTGTACCAGATCATCCACCTTTAGAGCATCCTGCCCATCAGGTGTGATGAGAGTGGAGGCTGTGGGAACTTCACCAAGGAGGTCAGCACAATGCTCTCCCACAACGCGGGTGTAATGTGGCTGATGCAGCTAGAGTGTCCGCTACTCACGATCATGTGCAATTTCCATCTCCACAAACACATCTGTAGACCAAGGTCCTTCATCCTGTATGTAGCCTGAAGGACAACCTTGGCCGCCATCATGGCCTCCATAGAAGGAGATGCAATCAGGAGATCTTCCACGAAGACCAAGATGGCGATGAACCTCTTAGCGGTCCGTCTAAGAAAGAGGAAAGGGTTGGCTTCACTCTGCACATAACCGGCACGTGTCAGTGTGCCCGTGATCTCCAAGTTCTAGCACGTGGAGGATTGTTTCAAGCCATACAAGGCCTTGCGCTACCGCCAGACCTTGTCACCGACCTTGAATCCAGGTGGCTGCACCATGTAGATGTCCTCCTCTAAGGTACCATGGAGGACCGCGTCATTCACATCCATCTTGTGTAGCTCCCAGTTGTGGTGAGCAACAACCCTAAACACGGCGTAGGCAGTAGTCATACAGCCAACTGGTGCAGACATGTCAGTGAAATCCACACCCTCAACCTGTAAGAACCCCTTGGCCGTCAAGTGAGCCTTGTAGAAATCGACTTTGTCGTTAGGCTTCGCCTTCTTACAAAAGACCCATTTGGCCTATACAGCCTTCCACTCAAGAAGGTTGTCAACAAGCTCATACACACCATGCTCACGGATGGCTCTCAGCTCATCCTCACAACCAGCACGCCACTGTTCTGCATCGTCAACCGAGATTTCCTCCCTCAACATGCATGGATCAGGCATCATCAAGGGAGAGCTCTGGGTGGCCAGAACGAATACCTCCGGACTCGATCTGGCCACAACCAAATCAGCTCCAGCATCGCAAGCGACCAAGAACTCATGGGAGACCAACTCGTGGCTGGCAGGACATATTGGATCCACCTCAGTATAGTCTGCCTGGAAACTCAAACCAAAGACCTTTGTTCCAGGCTTGCCACTCTCAAGACTATATGTCAGGATTCTAAGCGTTGAGTCAGCTGTCCGCTGAGCCCTAGAGGCCAGTGGTTGGAGATGACCACCGGGCTCGCAGAAGTAGCCCAAGACTAAGGTACTCACCGAACGTTGCAAGGAAGGCTGCTAGGCCAAAGCTAAAGGGGAAATAGGTGCATGCAGGGGAGTGGGTGTGGTTGGAGAGACTGTCACTAGCATGGAATCAGGTATGCTAGAGGGGACTGACATTGGCACAGGATCAGCTCTAATAGAGGGGACTGACACTCATACAAGAGCAGTCGTGCCACAAGGGACAGACACTGGCACATGATTAGGCGTGCCAGAGGGGACCGACACCAGCACAAGAGCAGGTGTGCCAGAAGGGACTAACGCTCGTACGAGAGCAGGCGTGCCAGAGGGAACCGACACTGGTACAAAATAAGGTGTGCACGAGGGGAATGACGAGGCTACTAGACCCAAAGCCACGATGGCCGAATTGTCAGCATCCAAAAACCTGACTACAATTGAGAAGGCCCGGCCAGGGACATCCGTATGATTAGACTCCCCCATCCGTCGGGAAACCACATGAGTACGAACGTGGTTAGCTACAAGCGACACAATGCTAGACAGGTCACGATAGGTGAGAGCCTCAAAGAAGAGAGCATCTCAAGACTCAAGAATGCAATGGCGAGCACATTCCTAGAATTGCCAAGCCTTTGACCGCAGAGAGATGCCAAGGAAGGTACACATGCGTCCCGGAGGTGAAACCTTGGACCCGTGCTAGTCCTTGGTGTACCAGGCACAGACGGGGGATCCCTAAACGCAAGCAAGGCGGAGATCAATACGATGGCGGAACCACACCTTGTATGGCATCACATGGTCCGGAAAGGGGCCATGCGGCAGGCGGTTCCAGACCCACGTCATGCAGGAAAACCCCTCAAAGGCAAAGGACTCTGGAAGACCACACTAAGACCGCATAGTGCAATCCGCACCCTCCATGTTGTGGTTTCGACGCTTACACACCTCAGTATCAGGTGCGGAGATCTGGTGAAAATTACCGTGCTCACCAAACTAGGCATGCATCTTGCCTAAGGACATGCCACCACTATTCAAGCAGAATGTGTGAAGGATGTGACGAGAATAACTCTCAGCCATCACCAGCCACAGGCGGACCGCCAGCGGGGCATCGCTCTCGTGGCAGAGGCCTTAGACCCACCGCATCGAGGTGAAGTCATCGGTCAGGTTGGGGACATACTGACCTCGATCTGAGAAGGACTCGACTTGGAGAGGACCGATAAGGTTCGAGTGGACCACTCTAGTGGACCTAGTTTTCGGGAGGAGGATTCAGGGTAAGAGCAGCAATGCATCTTACCCTGGACGCAAAAAAGATAATCGGTTTTGGGCGGCTTCTCTAAGGAAGCCACGTCAAGATTGATGGCTGGCTGAGTTTGAATGAGCTTGAATACAGTGTTCGAGCTCACATGGCAGAGGCAATTATGTAACAAGCGCTGGTGCTCATGTGAGAGAACACCAGTGATGAACACACACGCACAAAAAAACGAGAGGGGGAGAGGAACCAATGGGAATGCAACGAGACACATGATAGAGATCATGAACAACGAAGGCCCGAAGCACGATGGCACGTGTGTCAAGATTAGTCATTGTGGCAAAGTCAAAAGATTGCTCAACAGTGAGAACCATCCTGGTGCACGCACGAACAAAGAGGAGGCTGAGCTCAAGAGTAGGGACAAAGGGTCAAGACACGTCAGAAATGTACAAGGGGCCAAACATACCATCAAACCGCACACGTTCAACTCCCCACACAAGAAACGACAGACCAGGCCCTGTGCAAACGGACCAAACGGTATCGCAAGCCAACTGAGCTCCTCCACAAGCATCATCATGGAAAACAGACGTAGTAAGACAAGCTATCTTGGGACCACTCGGCTGTGACAACACACTTGCACCTCCTTGAGTATGAAGCACTAGTAGCTGACAAAGCTCAGCAATCATGCGATCCCAAGGGTCTGTATCACCGCTACTACCTGGTGAAAATGATGAGTTTGCTACAGTCATGGTTGCAACGTGCCCTGTCTGTATGTCACTTGAGGAAGTCCGCTACGCGTGTGCTGCCTGAAGGCGAAGCATGATCCGAGGCCAATCAAGGGACTTCTCACACTCCTTGTAGCGGTGAGTGCCTCCACTTTTGTAGTAGTGGATAGAACATCCAGTGCTACCACTCGTCGGATGATGCTTTTACTACTACTCTCCCTTCCCATGTCACTTTTTTTCCTTCTTCCCTTGTGCTTCCGCTCAAGCATCCGGAGTGTGGCTGCTTGAAGTAGGGGAGGAGGAGGAGGAAGCAGTGGAGGTGGGACTGGTGACCTAGGACAGAGGCGTAGGAGGGGTCGCAGATACTGCTGCTATAAGTGGACTCTACTGATGGGTGATAGTAGCCTCATGAGTCAATGTGGCATAGAGGAAGTAACGATGGGCCCAAGGAAGCAGTTGGAGTGACTAGGATAACTCAAAGAGGGCCACATGGTGGAAGCCCGTAAAGAGCTTCTTGTGGTCCAAGTGTGCCCCCATCATGATGGTGTCAAGTGCCATTAGCTGTGTCCCGCCACCGATCCCAAGGCGCGTGTAAAGGCACATTGCACGCCTCTATTAGTCAGCTGCAAGCTCCGTGGGACCCTGAAAAATGGAGTGAAACTCATGTAGTCGGGCCGCCCTTGTGGCATGGGCGTCCGCAGCAAGGAGTGCCAAGGCCAGCTCCCAACCCTAGAGTAGATCTGCTCCAATCCCGATCCCGGTCTCATCCAATATGAGACGAAATTCAACCACAGTCTCCCAGGGCATGGCGTAGAGCAGATCGTGCATCCCTCTTGTTGCTGTGTGAAGCTAGTGAGAGTCGTGAGTTTGGTACTGGCTGTGGTAGTAACCCCGGACGCCCTCAGAATCGGCCCACACCCTAAACAAGGTCTCCCAACAATCAAAGCCCTGGTTGGTATCGTAACAAGGTGGAGGTGTCTCAAACTCCTTTAGTTGCCGCTCCATGGGAGGGCGGCCTCAGGCTCAGGAGGTGCTGAACAAGGTTTAGAGAGACCACCACTGAGAGAAACACCTCAACACGTGAATGATATTCAGTGACATGCCTGATCATTACGTTGAGAAGGTGGCCAAGTGAGAGGGTGTGATCCCAAACGTAGCTCATTAAGGCGCTCCTTGAGTACAAGAATCTCGTCCTCATGTGTGTCATCCTCTATCTCCTCCTCATCCCAGGTGTCAACCAATGATGGGGGTGCTAAGGCTGCAGCACTGTGTAGGGCATAGACTACTGAACGGATGGTGCAGCTCGCGTAGATCCTCATGTGTGGATGTTGTGAGGGACCGAAACGATCCCATAGTAACTCCGTGGTCTCCTACAATGTGTTGACCTACCATTGTTGCTGTCAGAGCATTCCATCCCGCGTCCGGAAAAGCTCGTCGATTGCGGGTAACTGCGACCGTGGACTCATGATACCCGAAGAGGTGGAAGAGGAGGTGTCTCCTAGCCCTTTGTCCTTGTCACACACGAGCGCCATCATAGTGCTCATCATGGAACCAAACGTTGAAATTCTCCTAACAAAGAACCAATAGTGTTTATCAAGGAGTTGAAACATTGAGAAAATTTGACGTTTTGACCTCAAGATTGCTGACATCAGCAAAGTTGATGATGACATCAGCATTTTTTACACTTCCAAAAAAACTAGAATTTCTTACACTGGCGGAATTTGCGCCAGTGTTCTTTTAGTGATGGACCCGCGTGACTCTGCATGACTAGTGGGGTTGACCGCATCACCCCTTGCTCGCGGTTGCATAGGGGTTGCGTAGCCGAGCATAGCTATTGCATAGTGCTCCACAGTTTCAGCAAAGCTGTGCAATAGTGTCGCATAGTAGAACTTCTGCGTAACAACAATTCTATGCAGCAGCAATGTTGCGCAAGCTTGCTATTACTACTGCGGCAAATCTGCTATCGTTACAGAGTAATTCTATTACTCTGCCACTGTTGCTGCGCTGCTATAGTGCTACTACTATTGTTGTTGTTCTTGTCGCTATAGTTGCCAAACTTCTATTGTTGCACTTTTGTTACAATGCTGTTGCTGCTCCTGGCTGCTAAGGCCACCATTGTTACAAGCTACTGCGGCCATGGCGTGCAACCTCTGCTCGTAGCAGCTGCCATGAGGTGCTACTGCGAGCTGATTGTCCTTTTTTTTGTACACGTTGGTAGCTAAACACGGCTGCTGCTGCCACCTGGTGCTACTACTATCCCTCGGCATGGCTATTGGAGCTCGTCATGGTGAAGTTGGTTATGATTGCGTGGTGATTTTGGTGTAGCTAACATCAGTTGCGACGGGTCCCAGGATACAACGGAGGCGATGACTCTCACTGTTACTACCAGTCGTGCGTCTCTACGGCGTAGCTGGATAGAAAGGTCTCGCTACTCTAATACCATAAGAAACTGCTAGGTCGCTTCCTAGCCTTACTGCTACTCACTTGGCAACACTGTCCAGTTAGCTGGCGCACTAGCAAAGAAGCAGGTGCAAGAAATAGCAAAGGTTAGGCAAGGGAGACGTTCAAAGTCTCATTAGATGCAATAGCTTAGTAATGCAGAGAGAGATGAAAACTGACAAGCACACATCATGAATACCCACCGTGGCGCATGGCAGGTGACGCATGTGGCAATGTCTGTTTATCCTAAATCCAGTCTAAAACCACTGCTTTGGACGTAACTCCGCTCACAGGCATCAAAACGCAACACCGTCTAAACCTGAAGATGAGGATACTCAAGCCAGAAACATGACTGGTCATACGCATAAGTCCGAAAATGATAGGTGGACTGACAGTGTAAAACATGCAAATGGGGCTCGACAGCCAGTCCACCAAGAAACCTCTTGCGACTGTAGAAAAACTACAGAGCACCCCCGGCAAGCACCTAGGACATAGTGGCAACTGCTTTGCAGCTGCTGGTGGGTGGAGCTACTGACTCGCCACTACTATGGCTCCAATTGTGTCTGCATCAGGGATCTGCACGAGCATGGACACAACCAAGTGGTCACAGTAAGCTATACAAAGAAACGGAATGACTCACATAACAATGTAGAGTGCTGAGGTTGCGGGCTTAAACACAGAGAAATGCTTTGAAGGTGAAGTCAATGTGCACAGTGTTGAGGTTGGGGGTTTCATCACAGAGAAAAGGAAGGAATTGTAATGTACCCATCATTTCGGTCGATGGATCAGCGTTGTCCATAGTCAAAACAGAAAAATGGCAGTGTCCATAACCAAAAAGGATAAGCTAATGGTGTCCATCGTTGAAAATGAAATGACAGCGGTACCCATGTTTTTCATTGTGCAAGCAAAAATGGGCACGGCTGACATGTATTTCATGTATTTGATAGATTTGAATTGGATTTCGACTTTGAGGGCGAAGTCAAACTTTGCCTGTCATTGCGAGCTTGCAGGAGGGGCTTCGCGGCGACACCTTTCTGTGAGCTCGCGATGACCCTGCCAAACCCCCCATTTTAACTAGAGGGTTTGTTGAGGGTTTGGGAGGGTTGCACAATGCGGCGCACGTTGTGATAGGAGGAAAGAGGATCTGCCAAGCCCCGTTGCTGCGGGGCCGGCCAGGTGCCCGGGCAAGAAAAAAAATAAAGCCCAAACCCCCCAGTGTAACCAGGGGGTTTCAGATGTTAGGGGTGGTTTGCGAGATGCGGCGCACACGGTGATAGAAGAAAGGGGACCTGCCGGGCCCTGCTACCACGGGGCCCAGTAGGTGCCCAAGCAAGTAAAAAAATAGTACCCAAACCCCCAAATTCAAGTAAGGGGTTTGCTCAGAGATTGTGAATGCACCCTTGCGAATGCGCAAGTTTTGGAGTTCGCACTTGTGAACTCCAAAACTCGCGACAGGGTTACATCTCACATCGGCGAGGCCAATGTCAGACATCGCCCACTTCACCCTCGAAGTCGGCAAAGTCCGACTTCGAGAGTGCAGTCAAACTTGGACACAGTTGTCATTTTATTCCGTTTTCACTCACACGATGAAAAACATGGGCACTTCCGTCATTTTGTTTTTGACTTTGGACATCGCTAGCTTATTGTTTTTTACTATGGATACCGCCTTCTTTCTGTTTTTGACTATGGACACCGCTGATCTATCGACCCAAACGATGGAATCTGTTGTATTTGCGTCCTAGAGAAAATGCTTTGGGAGTTGTGTGCAACATGTGACACTGGTTGTGGCTCCTATTTTATGCTATAAAACTCAAACTCATGCTGGAAAAAAAGGGGAAAACTGGAGCATACTCTAGGATGCTCATGCTGTGATGTGATTTGTTTCCGTCTGTTTGTACAGCTTATTGTGACCACTCGGCCGTGTCCATGCTCGTGCAGATCCTTGATGTGGGCCCAGCTGGCGCCGGAGCACTGACGGTTGGTGGCTCCATCCACCAGCAGCTGCTAGACGGCTGCCATGACGTCCCGGGTGCTTGGTGGGATGCATTGTAGTTTATTTACAGACGCTAGAGTTTTCTTGGTGGACTGACTCTCGAGCCCGATTTGAATGTTTTTCATTCTCTGTCTACCGATCAATGCTGGACTTATGCGTAGCGTCCGGCTCAAGATTTTGCATCTCTAGGTTCACACGGTGTTGCGTTTGGATGCCTGTGCGAAGAGTTGTGGCAAAAATAGTGGTTATGACCCGGTTTTAGGACAAACTGACACTGCCACGTGCGTCACCCGCCGTGTGCCGCTGCAGGTATTTATGTTGTGTGCTTGTCAGTTGTCATTTCTCTCTGCATTACTAAGCTATTGCAGCTTATGAGACTTTGCGCATCTTCCTAGCCTGATCCTCGCTGTGTCTTGTACCTGCTTGCTTGCTAGTGTGCAAGCTGACTGGACAGTGTCGCCACGTCAACACCAGCAAGGTTAGGAAGCTTCTTAGAAATTTCTCATGGTATCACAGCAGCGAGACCCCTCTCACTGAGCTGCGCCGCACAGACGCAGCACCGGCAACAGCAATAAGAGTCACAGCTACCGCCACATCCTGGGACCCGTTGCACCCAACGTTAGCAGTAGCGACGTTACCACACAATCGCCACCACCGTAGCAAGAGGAGTTGTGGCACTGACAAGATCTAGCAGCCACGCTGGTCAGCAGCAGCAGCACCGGGTGGCAGCAGCAGCCGTGTCTGGTTGCCAGTCTGTATAAAAAAAAGGGAGTAGCAGCTCGAAGCAGCAGCTTTTGGTGCCAACTGGGAGCAGTGGCAGCGCGCAGCGATGACACAGCTCGCAGCAGCGACGGCATCAGCAGCCACGAGCAGCAACAATAGCAGCAGCATTACAGCAGCAACGACGACTACAATAGTGTAAACGCAATTACAACGCACGCAACAGCAGCAGACCCACCACAGTAGCAGCAACGGGATTGTGCGGCACTGTTGCTGCACAATAGTGGTGCACAGCTGCGTAGAAAATGTGCAACACTGCGTAGGCTTGCATGGCACTGTGCAAGCCTATGCAGCCCCTACGCAGCCACGAGCAGGGGGCGACGAGGTCACCCCCAATGGTCACGCGGAGTTCGCGTGACCTCCCATTTCGGGATCAGAAAATCTTTTTTTAAACATTTGTAATCCCTGAGAAACGCTGTTTGTTTTTTGATAGGAGCATTTTTTACGTTCGGCCCCATCCTCAGCATTGCGATGGCGTCGGTCCCTAACAAGGGCAAAGGGCTCGTTGACCCCTCCTCTTCCTCTTCTTTGGGCTTTATGAGTCCGCGGTCACAGTCCCTCGCAATTGATGAGCTTCGTTGGTCGCATGACGAGATGCGCCGGCAGCAGCGGCAACACTCCAACGCTTTGCAGGAGATCACGGAGTTACTGTAGGGTTGTTCGGGGGCCTCACAATAGCCACCTAGAGGATCTACTAGAGCTGTACCATTTGTTCAGTGGTCTACACCCTACACAGTGTCACCACTCATCATAGGTTGACACCTAGGATGAGGACGAGATTGAGGATGACTTACGTGAGCACAAGCTTTGTGTGGTTGAGGAGAGCACCCGTGAGCTACGCCTAGGGTTGCAGCCTCTCACTTCGGCACCTTCTCGCCGTCAGGATCAGCCACGTCATTCATCAGCATTCACTTTTAGTGGCGTTTCTCTCACTCGTGGGCTCCCCATACCCCGTCCACCATCTCCCGAGCCTAAGGTCACCCTCCCCACGGAGCGGCAAACAAAAGACTTTTGAGACACCTCCACCCCGTTACGATAGCGACAAGGGCTTCGAATGCTGGGAGACCTTATTTCAGGTGTGTGCCGATTCTGAGGGTGTCTGGCCCTGCTACCACATCCAGTACAAGACCCACGACACTCACCAGGTCCGGACAGCAGCGAGAGCGATGCTCAGTCTCCTCTACGCTATGCCGCGTGAGACTGTGGTCGACTTCTGATCCTTCCTTGGTGAGACTGGGACTGGGACTGGAGTAGATCCGCATCAGGGCTGGGAGCTGGCCCTGACACTTCTCGTTGCGGAGACCCATACCACGAGGGCGGCCCGACTCTATGAGTTTCACTCCCTTCGTCAGGGTCCCACGGATATTGTAGCTGACTACTAGAGGCGCGCGATGCGCCTTTACATGCACCTTGGGACCGGTGGCAGGATGCAGTTGTGGGCACTCGAAACCATCGTGATCGGGGCGTATTTGGACTACGTGAAGCTCTTTACGGGTTTTGACCGTGTGGCTCTCTCTGAGTTGTCGGAGTCACTACAACTCCTTCCCTGGGCCCATCGCTACTTCATCTATGCCACATCGACTCATGAAGCTACTATCGCCCATCAGCAAAGTGCACTTGTTGCCGCCGTGACTGCGACCCCTTCTACGCCTCTGTCCCAACTCACCAGTTCCACCTCCATCGCTTCCTCCTCCTCCTCCTCGACCTCGAGCGACCACACTCAAGGCGTTGCAGTGGCCGCACAAGGGACGAAGGCGAAGAAGCAACGCAAAAAGGGACAACAGCAGCAGCAACAATCGGCGAGTAGTGGCAGTGGGCGTTCTGTCCACTGCTACAACTGTGGAGGCGCTCATTGCTACACGAAGTGTGAGCAGCCCCTTGACTGGACTTGGATCATGCCCAGTCTTCAAGCAGCGCACATGCAGCGGATTTCCTTGAGTGATACATGGACTGGAGGTGCCGTGACCATGACTACAGTAGACGCATCCGTTTCTCCAGGCATCAGTGGTGATGTGGACCCTCGGGATCGCACGATCGTAGAGCTTTGTCAACTGATGGCGCTTTGTACTCAGGGAGGTGCAAGTGTGTTGTCACAGCCGAGTGGTCCCGAGATAGCGTATCTTACTATGTCTGTTGCCCATGATGGTGCTTGTGGTGGAGTTATGTTGGCTTGCGATGAGAATGGACCTGGCAGTAGCAAGTGGCTTGACGAGTCACAGATCCCTCCTATTTGTCGTTGTCCCGAGTCCTCCGCTGAGCATCCAACAGAGACAGAGTGTTCTGTGGCATGTTCCTCAGTGTCGACAACTGGTCGTGAGCCAGGTGGCACGTGGATTGTTGACTTTGGTCCCACCCATCACATGACCTGTCCTTGTAGTGACTTCATTGTGCTCAGTCACATTGCGTCCGTTCGGTCTATTCGTACAGTGTCTGGTCTGTCATTCCCTGTGAAGGGATTTGGGGTTGTGCGGTTTGATGGTCCGTCTGGCCCCTCATACATTTCTGATATGCTCTTTGTCCCTTCTCTTGAGCTCAGCCTGCTCTCTGTTTGTGCATGCGCCAGGATGGGTCTCATTGTTGAGCACTCTGCTGACTCTGCCATAGTGACTGCTCTTATGACGCGCCATTGTGCTTTGTGCCTCTATTGTTGATGCCATGTATCGTGTGGCTCATTGTATTCCCTATGTTCTTCTCCTCCTCTCTCTTTTGCGCGTGTGTTTGCCATATGAGCTCGGATACTATGTCCAAGCTCATTGAACTCAGCCAGCCCTTGGTCTTGATGCAGCTTCTTTTAAGAAGCCGCCCAAGACCAACTGTCTCTTTTGCGCCTAGGGTAAGGTGCATCGCTGCTCTTACCCTGACTCCTCCTCCCTGGCACTGCGCCCACTAGAGTTGGTCCAATCAAACCTTCTCGTTCCTCTCCCGGTTGAGACCCTCTCTAATCGGGGCCGATATATTCTAACCATGACCGATGACTTCACCCAGATGCGGTGGGTTTACGGCCTCCACCACAAGAGCGATGCCGCAATGGCGGTCCGCCAATGGCTTGTCATGGCTGAGCGTCAGTTTTGTCACACCCTGCACACGTTCCGCTTGGATCGTGGTGGCAAGTTCTTAGGCGAGATGGATGCCTACTTTGCTGAGCACGGTATCTTTCACCAACTTTGCCCCCCTGCTACACCACAGCAAAACGATGTGTCTGAGCATTGGAACCAAACCATGGAGGATGCGGTTTGCGCAATGCGATCTGAGTGCGGTCTACCGGAGTCCTTTGCCTTTGATGCCTTCTCCTACATGACGTGTATCTGGAACCGCTTGCTGCATGGTCCACTTCCAGACCATGTCATACCATACAAGTTGTGGATTGGCCATCGTGCTGATCTTCGTCTCGCCTGCATTTGGGGGTTTCTTGCCTGTGTCTGGTAAGGCACCCCCAAGGTTTTGCCTTGGGGATGCATGTGTACCTTCCTCGGCATCTCCCCGTGGTCAAAGGCCTGGCACTTTTGGGACCCTGGTCGCCATTGCATTGTCGAGTCTCAAGACGCTCTCTTCTTTTAGGCTCTCACCTACCACGACTTGTCCAGCATTCTGTCGCTGGCCACCGACCACGTTCATACTTGTGTGGCCTCTCGGCGGATGGGGGAATCTAGTCCTACGGATGGGTCTGTCCGGGCCTCCTTACCTTTGGTCCAGTCTCAGGATGATGACGATCTGGCCATTGTGGCTCTGGGTCTAGTAGCCTCATCAGTTCCCTCTGGTACATCTGATCCGTGCCAGTGTCAAACCCCTCTGGCACACCTGATCCCGTGCCGGTGTTAGACCCATCTGGCACACCTGATCCCCTGTCGTTGTCGATCCCCTCTGACACACCTGATCCCGTGCTGGTGTCAGACCCCTCTGGCACACCTGATCCCGTGCCGGTGTCAAACCCCTCTGGCACACCCAATCCCGTGCCAATGTCGGCCCCCTCTACCACACCTGATCCCGTACGAGCATTAGTCCCCTGTAGTACACTTGATCACATGCCAGTGTCAGTCCCCTCCTTCAAACCCACTCTCGTACATGCACCCATGTCCCCTACAGCTCTGGCTTAGCAACCTTCCCCACAGCTTGAGTGAGCACCTCAGCATTGGGCTACTCCCGCAAGCCCAGTGGTCATCTTCGACCATTGGCCTCTACTGCTCAACGGACTACTGACTCAGCGCCCAGGCGCCCAACTCGTAGTGTTCAGAGTGGCGAGCTTGGAACAAAAGCCCTTGGCTTGAGTGTCAAGGTAGACAATACTGAGGTACATCCAACATGTCCTGTCACGAGTTGGTCTCCTGAGCGACGAGTTGGTCTCCCGAGAGTTCTTGGTTGCTTGTGATGCCGCAACCGACCTTGTAGTGGTCAGACCGAGTTTGGAGGCATGTGTTGTAGCCACCCGGAGCACTCCCTCAATGACGCCTGATCCAGGCATGTTGAAGGAGGCACTCTTAGCTCATGATGCAGACTTGTGGCGTGTTGCTTGTGAGGATGAGATGAGAGCCATCCGTGAGGACGGTGTCTATGAGCTTGTCGACCTCTCGCTTGGGCAGAAGGCTATACAGGCCAAGTGGGTTTTTTGCAAGAAGGTGAAGCCTGATGGCAAACAGGATCGCTACAAAGCTCGCTTGGCGACCAAGGGGTTTTTGCAAATTGAGTGAGTAGATTTCACTGACACCTTTGTACCCGTTGGGCGCACAACCACCGCTTGCACTCTGTTTAGGGTTGTTTCTCACCACGACTGGGAGCTAACCAAATAGACGTGAATAACGCATTCCTCCAAGGAACCTTAGAGGAGGAGATCTACATGGTCCAGTCATCTGGATTCAAGGTCGGTGACAAGGTCGTACAGCCTGAAATAGTCACCAAGGTGTTGGAACTTGGAGATCACCGGCACACTGACACGTGCCGGTTACGTGCAGAGTGACGCTGACCCGTTCCTCTTTCTCAGACGGACAGCTACGAGCTTCACCGCCACCTTGGTCTATGTGGACGACCTTAGGATTGCATCTCCTTCTATGGAGGCCGTGAAGGAGGCCAAGGCAGTTCTCCAGGCTGCCTACACGATGAAGGACCTTGCTCCTACAGTTGTGTTTCTCGGGATGGAGATCGTGCATGATCGTCAGCGATGGACACTCTTGTTGCATCAGGCACGTTACGCCCGGGTTGTGGGGGAGCGGTTTGCTGACCTCCTGGGTGCAGTTCCTACAACCTCCACCCCCATCACACCTAACGGGCAGGATCCTCTGAAGGCGGATGATCCTGCAGACTTTGGGGAGACAATGGAAGTGATCTTGTACTTGCGTCTGATTGGCTCGTTGATGTACTTGGCCACTACCACACGACCCGAACTTGCCTTTGCCGTCAACCTCATTGCACAGTTTTTACAATGTCCTCGGGCGAGAGCCCTTCATGCAGTTGTGCGAGTGGTGCGATACGTGGTGTGCACACCGTACCTTGGACTCTGCTTTCGACGGCAGTGTTCGGTGGTAGTCGACGGCTACACAGATAGTGACTAGGCGTGGAGTCCTGATGGGCGCGGTCGGACAAGCTAAGTGTTCCTGCTTGGTGACACCACTGTGTCGTGGCGTAGTGGCAAGCAGGTTTGTATCAAACGTAGCTCATCAGAGGCTGATTATGTTGCTCTGGGGGCTGGGGCTACTTAGGCGGTGTGGTTGCTGGGTCTATTTTGTGAGTTGCGTCAATCTGTGCCTTGCATTGTTCTACGCTGTGACAACCAGAGTACTCTTGCCATTGCAGAGAACTCTAGTGTGCTTCATGCACGTGCAAAGCACATTACTATTGGGCATCACTTTGTGCATGATCTTGTGGAGCGACAAGTGATCTCCGTCATCTGGGTCGGCATGGACATGCAGCGCGCTCACTTCTTGACCAAGGCACTTGCGCGCGGAGAGTTCATGCTGGCCATTCGTTCAGTTGGGCTATGCCCCTTGCCTGAGTGGCTGAGGGTGGGGTTTGTGGGTATGGACTGTTGAGCATCTTGTTGTGCACCTGTGTCAGTTGTGCACATGTATGGACATGCGTACCATCGGGCCATGGCGGAGTGTTGTGAAGTGACTTGTTTTCATCTGTTTGTACAGCTTACTATGATCACTCGGCCGTGTCCATGCTCGTGCAGATCCTTGATGTGGACCTAGCTGGCGCCGGAGAACCGACGGTTGGTGTCTCCATCCACCAGCACATGCTAGACGGCTGCCACGACGTCCCGGGTGCTTGCTAGGGTGCTCTGCAGTTTTAATGCAGACGTTAAAGTTTTCTCGGTGGACTCGCTCTCGAGCCCGATTTTCATGTTTTGCATTGTCTATTGACCAATCGATGTTGGACTTGTGTGTGTGACCAGTCATAGCGTCCGGCTCAAGATTTTGCATCTCTAGGTTAAGATGGTCTTGCGTTTGGATACCTGTGCACAGACTTGCGGCCAAAACAGTGGTTTTGACCCAGTTTTAGGACAAACTGACACTGTTGTGTGCGTCACAAGCCGTGTGCCGCAGCAGGTATAATTGGAAATGATTTTAGGGCATGCAGGCCCATGCAAGAACGAACATGAGCTCTGTGTGTGAGTGCGATGCAAGACGGCAAGAATTTGGCTAAGTCTGGAACGCTGAATATAAAGAACAAGGAGACGTTACAACTGAGCCCCTAGCGGGCTTAAGTAGGGGCGCCGGCAGCTAGCCGCACCGGGCCCCGTCACCCCCGCTGAGCCGAAATAGGTCAGCGGGGAGGACACACTGCGTACACCACGATAACAATAACGGTGGTCTCCTCGAGGCACCGGAACAGCTCTCCGAGTACCCGGGTCTCGACCACCGAGAAAATAGGAACAGTGCCAGAAAATCTCAGAATCAGCGTCCAGACATCACACACGGCTTTCCGAACATCGGAAGCCCCACAATAGCCATCGGGTCTCCTCGTCGCACCGGTACAGTCAACCGGGTGCGCGGGTCTGAACCCACCGAGAAAACTCTCCTACCTCCTGACAAGCCCACATGGCTGCCGGAACGCATCGACCGCGTCTCGCCGGCGCTGTCGTAGGTGCTGGAGAAGTCTCGGAGCAGTCCGGAGGCTCGTCGTGTCGTCACGCTCTCCTCTGCCATATACCCCGAATGTGGGTATATCAGTAAACTAGCAGTGTCAGTCGTGACGGGTGGAAGCCACACAAACCAACACTCCCCCTGGCTGACATACCCGTCCACGCTTGAACGAATGAGCGAAGGCATGGAACAACAATGCATGACAAGCCATAACATGCATGAGTCTACTAGCACAAACACACACACACACACGCTCGTCTGCTATGCATCTAGGGTCTCCCTGGACACTGGCA
>SZWC01021660.1:17689-28886 GCA_023375785.1 Penium margaritaceum | reverse complement strand
ACCCTGCTTGCACCCTACTTGCACCCTAGTTGCGTCCTTACTTACACCCTAGTTGCGCCCTAGTTATGCCCTAGTTGCGCCCTAGTTGCACCCTACTTGCACCATAGTTGTGCCCTAGTTGCACCGTCGTTGCGCCTCCCATGGGCACTAGCTACGCCCTCGTTTCCCCTCACTAAGTCTTCGTTGCGCCCTAGTTAAGTCCTAGTTGGGCCCTATGCGCGCCCTATTTGCGTCCTAGTTAGGCCCTAGTTGTGCCGTACTTGGACCCTACATGCGCCATACTGACACCCTAGTCATGCCCTCTTGCACCCTAGTTGCACCCTATTTATGCCCTAATTGCGCCCTACTTGCGTCCTTCTTGCACCCTAGTTGTGCCCTATTTGGGCCCTACTTGCGCCCTTCTTGCGCCTTAGTTGTGCCCTTGTTGCGCCGTCGTTGCACCCTACTTGTGCCCTACATGGGCCCTAGTTGCGCCCTAGTTGCACCCTAGTTGCGTCCTAGTTGTGCCCTCATTGCACCCTAGTTGCATCCTATTTGCACCCTAGTTACACCCTAGTTTCACCTCAGTTGGGCACTAGCTACGCTGTAGCTGCACCCTTGTTGCGACCTAGTTGCACCCTAGTTGTGCCCTAGTTGTGCCCTACTTGCGGCGCAAGTAGGACACAAGTATTGCGCCCTACTTGTGTTCTAGTTGCGCCCTACTTGTACCCTAGTTGTGCACTACTTGTGCCATAGTTGTACTGTAGTTGCGTCCTAGTTGCGCCCTAGTTCTGCCTAAATTGGGCAAAAGTGACGCCCTAGTTGCATACAAATTACACCCTAGTTTCGCCCTAGTTGCGCCCTAGTTACGCCCTAGTTGCGCCCTAGTTGTGCCTTAGTAGGGCACTAGCCACGCCCTAGCTACGCCCTAGTTACGCCCTAGTTGCGCCCTAGTTGTGCCTTAGTAGGGCACTAGCCACGCCCTAGCTACGCCCTAGTTACGCCCTAGTTGCGCCCTAGTTGTGCCTTAGTAGGGCACTAGCCACGCCCTAGCTACGCCCTAGTTACGCCCTAGTTGCGCCCTAGTTGTGCCTTAGTAGGGCACTAGCCACGCCCTAGCTACGCCCTAGTTACGCCCTAGTTGCGCCCTAGTTGTGCCTTAGTAGGGCACTAGCCACGCCCTAGCTACGCCCTAGTTACGCCCTAGTTGCGCCCTAGTTGTGCCTTAGTAGGGCACTAGCCACGCCCTAGCTACGCCCTAGTTACGCCCTAGTTGCGCCCTAGTTGTGCCTTAGTAGGGCACTAGCCACGCCCTAGCTACGCCCTAGTTACGCCCTAGTTGCGCCCTAGTTGTGCCTTAGTAGGGCACTAGCCACGCCCTAGCTACGCCCTAGTTACGCCCTAGTTGCGCCCTAGTTGTGCCTTAGTAGGGCACTAGCCACGCCCTAGCTACGCCCTAGTTACGCCCTAGTTGCGCCCTAGTTGTGCCTTAGTAGGGCACTAGCCACGCCCTAGCTACGCCCTAGTTACGCCCTAGTTGCGCCCTAGTTGTGCCTTAGTAGGGCACTAGCCACGCCCTAGCTACGCCCTAGTTACGCCCTAGTTGCGCCCTAGTTGTGCCTTAGTAGGGCACTAGCCACGCCCTAGCTACGCCCTAGTTACGCCCTAGTTGCGCCCTAGTTGTGCCTTAGTAGGGCACTAGCCACGCCCTAGCTACGCCCTAGTTACGCCCTAGTTGCGCCCTAGTTGTGCCTTAGTAGGGCACTAGCCACGCCCTAGCTACGCCCTAGTTACGCCCTAGTTGCGCCCTAGTTGTGCCTTAGTAGGGCACTAGCCACGCCCTAGCTACGCCCTAGTTACGCCCTAGTTGCGCCCTAGTTGTGCCTTAGTAGGGCACTAGCCACGCCCTAGCTACGCCCTAGTTACGCCCTAGTTGCGCCCTAGTTGTGCCTTAGTAGGGCACTAGCCACGCCCTAGCTACGCCCTAGTTACGCCCTAGTTGCGCCCTAGTTGTGCCTTAGTAGGGCACTAGCCACGCCCTAGCTACGCCCTAGTTACGCCCTAGTTGCGCCCTAGTTGTGCCTTAGTAGGGCACTAGCCACGCCCTAGCTACGCCCTAGTTACGCCCTAGTTGCGCCCTAGTTGTGCCTTAGTAGGGCACTAGCCACGCCCTAGCTACGCCCTAGTTACGCCCTAGTTGCGCCCTACTTGCGCCCTACTTCCACCCTAGTTGCACCATAGTTGCGCTAAAGTTTTGCCCTTCTTGCGCCCTACTTGCACCCAAGTTACAACCTAGTTGCACCCTAGTTGCACGCTAGTTGCGCTCTAGTTGCAACCTACTTGCGTCCTACTTGCGCCCTACTTGCGTCCTTCTTATACCCTTGTTACGCTCTAGTTGTGTCCTAGTTGCTCCCTACTTGCCCCCGACTTGTGTCCTAGTTGCACCCTAGTTGTGGCCTAGTTGTGCCCTACTTGTGTCCTACTTGTGCCCTAGTTGTGTCCTCATTGTGTCCTACTTGCGCCCTACTTGAGCCCTAGTTGCGCCCAAGTTGCGCCCTTATTGCGCCCTAGTTGGACCTTTGTTGGATACTAGCTGCACCCTAGTTGCACCCTAGTTGCGCCCTAGTTGGCCGCAGTTGCGCCCTACTTGCGTCCTACTTGTGCCCTTGTTGTGCTGTACTTGCTCCCAAGTTGTGTCCTAGTTGCGTCCTAGTTGCACCCTAGTTACGCCTCAGTTGGGCACTAGTTATGCCCTAGTTGCACCCTGGTTGTTCCCTAGTTGCGCCCTAGTTACCCACTACTTGCGCCCTAGTTGTGCCCTAGTTGCTCCCTAGTTGTGCCCTACTTGCGCCCTAGTTGTGCCCTACTTCCGCCCGAGTTGTGCCCTAGTTGCGCCCTAGTTACCCCCTTGTTGCGCGTGAGTTGCACCCTACTTCCACCCTACTTGGGCCCTAGTTGCGCCCTAGCTGGACCCTAGTTGCACCCTAGTCACTCCCTCATTGCGCCTTAGTTGCATCCTACTTGCACCCTAGTTGCACCCTAGTTGCACCTTAGTTGAGCACTAGCTATGTCCTAGATGCGCCATATTTGTGCCCTAGTTTTGCCCTAGTTGCGCCCTAGTTTTGATGCAAATAGGGCGCAAGTTGTGCACCCTAGTTGTACCCTCGTTGCGCTCTACTTGTACCTTAGTTGCGCCCTAGTTCCGCCCTAGTTGCGCCCTAGTTGGGTCCTAGTTCCGCCTCAGTTGGGCACAAGCAACGCCCTAGTTGCGCCCTAGTTGCACCCTAGTTGCACCCTAGTTGCGCCCTAGTTGTGCTCTATGTACGCCCTAGTTGTGCCCTAGTTGCGCCATCGTTGTGCTCTATGTACGCCCTAGTTGTGCCCTAGTTGCGCCATCGTTGTGCTCTATGTACGCCCTAGTTGTGCCCTAGTTGCGCCATCGTTGTGCTCTATGTACGCCCTAGTTGTGCCCTAGTTGCGCCATCGTTGTGCTCTATGTACGCCCTAGTTGTGCCCTAGTTGCGCCATCGTTGTGCTCTATGTACGCCCTAGTTGTGCCCTAGTTGCGCCATCGTTGTGCTCTATGTACGCCCTAGTTGTGCCCTAGTTGCGCCATCGTTGTGCTCTATGTACGCCCTAGTTGTGCCCTAGTTGCGCCATCGTTGTGCTCTATGTACGCCCTAGTTGTGCCCTAGTTGCGCCATCGTTGTGCTCTATGTACGCCCTAGTTGTGCCCTAGTTGCGCCATCGTTGTGCTCTATGTACGCCCTAGTTGTGCCCTAGTTGCGCCATCGTTGTGCTCTATGTACGCCCTAGTTGTGCCCTAGTTGCGCCATCGTTGTGCTCTATGTACGCCCTAGTTGTGCCCTAGTTGCGCCATCGTTGTGCTCTATGTACGCCCTAGTTGTGCCCTAGTTGCGCCATCGTTGTGCTCTATGTACGCCCTAGTTGTGCCCTAGTTGCGCCATCGTTGTGCTCTATGTACGCCCTAGTTGTGCCCTAGTTGCGCCATCGTTGTGCTCTATGTACGCCCTAGTTGTGCCCTAGTTGCGCCATCGTTGTGCTCTATGTACGCCCTAGTTGTGCCCTAGTTGCGCCATCGTTGTGCTCTATGTACGCCCTAGTTGTGCCCTAGTTGCGCCATCGTTGTGCTCTATGTACGCCCTAGTTGTGCCCTAGTTGCGCCATCGTTGTGCTCTATGTACGCCCTAGTTGTGCCCTAGTTGCGCCATCGTTGTGCTCTATGTACGCCCTAGTTGTGCCCTAGTTGCGCCATCGTTGTGCTCTATGTACGCCCTAGTTGTGCCCTAGTTGCGCCATCGTTGTGCTCTATGTACGCCCTAGTTGTGCCCTAGTTGCGCCATCGTTGTGCTCTATGTACGCCCTAGTTGTGCCCTAGTTGCGCCATCGTTGTGCTCTATGTACGCCCTAGTTGTGCCCTAGTTGCGCCATCGTTGTGCTCTATGTACGCCCTAGTTGTGCCCTAGTTGCGCCATCGTTGTGCTCTATGTACGCCCTAGTTGTGCCCTAGTTGCGCCATCGTTGTGCTCTATGTACGCCCTAGTTGTGCCCTAGTTGCGCCATCGTTGTGCTCTATGTACGCCCTAGTTGTGCCCTAGTTGCGCCATCGTTGTGCTCTATGTACGCCCTAGTTGTGCCCTAGTTGCGCCATCGTTGTGCTCTATGTACGCCCTAGTTGCGCCTTAGTTGAGCACTAGCTATGTCCTAGATGCGCCATATTTGTGCCCTAGTTTTGCCTTAGTTGCGCCCTAGTTCCGCCCTAGTTGCGCCCTAGTTGCACCCTAGTTTCGCCGTGGTTGCGTCCTACTTGCGCCCTCCTTGCACCCTACTGTACCCTAGTTTGGCCTCAGTTACACCCTGGTTGTGCCCTAGTTGCGCCCTACTTGCTTCCTACTTGCACTGTGAGAGTGTGTGCTCCCTGAAGATTAATCCTTGGTGTGTGGAGAGCACAATCGCAGCGGAAAGATAAGACTTGGAGAAGTCTGGAAGCCAGAGCTGGAAAATATAGGTTAATGACAATGAGGAATGTACAGGGTATTTATACTCTCTGGCCCGCTACTCTAGCCCTAGCCTACTGCTCTCCTAGCTTGCTGTAGCAAGCTACTTGCTCTTGTACTTAGTGCCCTACTTGCATCTGAACTTGGTACCCTACTTGCACCTAGTGCCTTGTGCGAGAAGTCTTCGGCCGTTGATCGTCGAGATCGACAGTCAATCTTGTCTCTCAACGAGCCGCCGTGTTGGCTCGACGCCTCTCAGCGGTGGGTGCGGTTGCCGTGTTGCGCACGCCACATGGAGTGCTATAACCGTTGGGCGGTCGCAGCCATTGTTTTTGCTACTGTCGTTGACCACGTCCGTTGCCGGGGCTCCCATCAGGGAGAATTCCTCGGCGGGTGGCGTCACTGGTACGCCACTTGCCGAGGGCACCAACGCAACCCTCGGGTTGCTTGTTTGGAACGCGCACTCGCAGCTGCGAGTAAAACACCCCCTTGCGCAGGCGTACTCCACACACCGGCGCGAGTTTGCTCGCTCCTCCTCCTCGTCGCATCGGCGGTCGAGCGGAGGTGAGCTTGACCGCTCGCACGATTTCCGAAAATCGGAAAATGGCCAGCATGCTCCCGAATTCCGGGTGAGACCCTGAGTATGCCCAAAAAACAGGACACCTCGTTACATTCACCCCCCCTTGTCGGAGGCGCGATGTCCCGGCGCGCATGAGATACTCCTGGAGAACAGTGTTGGTACCCCTGACATGGAAGTTGGCCTCTGGCTCCCAGGAGTTGTGCTCTGCTTAGTAACCCATCCACTGCACTAGAAACTTGCACCGACGTCCCCTCCGGCGGTCCGCCAGAATCTCTTCCACCTAAAACTCCTCACTTCCTTCAACCTCGACAGTAGGAGTTGGAGTTGTCCTGCGACCCTGGAAGAAGGTGTTTGGGTTGCGATAGGCACGAAGCAGGGAGGTGTGGAACACTAGATGGATGGTGTAGTGAGCTGGCAACTCCAGCTTGTATGATACGGCCGACCGCTTCTCCAGAATGCGGAACGGACCCACCCATCGCGGCTTCAGCTTAGGACTCCCAACTCCCATCAGCTGCAGGTTAGCAGAGTTTAGCATCACCTGATCTCTCGTTTGGAACTCCTCTGTAGAGCGATGCTCATCAGCCTGCTGCTTCTGTTGCTTCTGTGCCTTCAACAACCGTTGCCGCACCACGTCCCAAGTGGTGGCAATCCCGTCAGCAATCTGCTACACAGCCGGAAGAGATGTTTGCGTAGCAAGGGCGGCTGGGCTCAGTGGCTGGTGGCCATAGACCTCCTCAAACGGTGACTTTCCTGTTGATACTGACACCGCTGAGTTGTAGGCAAACTCTGCCACTCCGAGCTTCCTCTCCCAACCCTCTTCATCCAGTGGGACCATGCTCAGCAACAGTTACTCCAAAGTCTAGTTTGTGCGTTTCGTCTGTCCATCGCTCTATGGGTGGTATTCCGTGGTCACTTGCACTCGCGTGCCCAGCTTCTCCATGAGATCTCTCCATAATTGCAAAGTGAAACGTGGTTCGCGATCTGAGACCACCGACTGCGGCACTCCATGCAGCTTGATGACATGACTGAGGAGGAGTTGAGCTGTCCCGGCAGCTGTGATGCTCTCAGGACATGCGATGAAATGTGCCATCTTGGAAAACTGGTCCACCACCACCAACATCATGTTGTTGCCTTACTACTTCACAGGCCATCCGCGAATGAAGTCAAGCGAGATGTTTATCCATGGCCTCTCATGTACAGGCAATGGTTGCAACTCCCGAGTTGGCTTGGTTCTCTGTGCCGTGATGCGTTGGTACACATCATAGCTGCACATAAACCTCTTGCAATCAGTTGCCATTGACAACCACGAGTATTGGCGTGCAAAGGCTTTGAGCATCTTGTCAAAGCCGAAGTGACCCAAGCAATGGGTGTCATGCGCCTCCTCCAGCAACAACGACTTCAATGGCGCATAGTTCGGCATGCCAATCCTCTGCTCCTGCCCCTTCGCCAATACGTTCCATCCCACGTGGCGTCTTTCAGCATACCACCCGTGAGCTCACTGTCCACGCCACAGCCGTGCTTGAACAGGCTACGCATGACTGGAGATCCAATCAGCACTGAGATGAAATTGAGGCTCAAGTCCATCCTTCGCGACAAAGGATCTGCCGGGTTCACCTTCCAAGGCTTGTACTGGATCTTGTAGTCAAAACTCCCTCCCAAGAACTCCATCTAGCGAGTCTGTCGACGACTACTGTTCGGCTGCGTCTTCAGGTACTTGAGGGCGTAGTGATCAGTGAAGACCACGTAGCGTCGCGACTCGAGGTAGCACCTCCAGTGCTTGAACGCATGGATCACCGTGAGCATCTCCTTCTCATTGATTGTGTAGTTCAGCTCTGCCCCTCGCAACTTACGAGACGCGTACGCAATCGGTTGCGGCCCCTTTCCGTGATCTTGCATCAGCACCGCCCTGATGGAATAGTCGCTTGCGTCTGTCACGATGATGTACTCCCTGGATGAATCCGGATGCACCAGGGTTGGAGTGTCACACATTGTAGCCTTGAGCTTCTCGAAGCTCTTCTGCTCCTTCACGCCCCATTCCCATTGGTGATCCACTACTTAGTACGTCCTAGTTTTGCCCTAGTTTGGCCTTAGTTACACCCTGGTTGTGCCGTAGTTGTGTCCTACTTGCTTCTTACTTGCGCCCTACTTGTGCCCAAGTTGCGTCCTACTTGCGCCCAAGTTGCGCCCTAGTTACGTCTCAGTTGGGTACTAGCTACGCCCTTGTTGCACCCTAGTTACGCTGTAGTTGAGCCTTACTTGTATCCTAGCTGCGCCCTAGTTACGCCCTAGTAGCACCCTAGTTGTACCCTACTTGCGCCCTACTGGCGCCCAACTTGCGTCCTAGTTGTACCCTAATTGTGCCCTAGTTGTGCCCACATTGCGTCCTACTTGTCCCCTAGTTGCATCCTAGTTGCGTCCTACTTGCATCCTAGTTGTGCAGTACTTGTGCCCTACTTGCATCCTTCTTGCACCATAGTTGTGCCCTAGTTGCAACCTACTTCCACCCAACTTACACCTTACTTACACCCTACTTGCGCCCTAGTTGTGCCCTACTTGCGCCCTAGTTGCGCCCTAGTTGCGCCCTAATTGCGCCTTAGTTGCGCCGTAATTGCACCCTAATTGTGCCCTACTTGCACCCTTGTTGTGCCTTAGTTGCATCCTAGTTGCGCCCTAGTTGCACCCTAGTTGCGCCCTACTTACACCCTACTTGTGCCGTAGTTGTGCCCTTGTCGTGCTCTAGTTGCATCCTATTTGTGCCCTACTTGTGCCCTACTTGCACCCTTGTTGTGCCTTAGTTGCATCCTAGTTGCGCCCTAGTTGCACCCTAGTTGCGCCCTACTTACACCCTACTTGTGCCGTAGTTGTGCCCTTGTCGTGCTCTAGTTGCATCCTATTTGTGCCCTACTTGTGCCCTACTTGCACCCTTGTTGTGCCTTAGTTGCATCCTAGTTGCGCCCTAGTTGCACCCTAGTTGCGCCCTACTTACACCCTACTTGTGCCGTAGTTGTGCCCTTGTCGTGCTCTAGTTGCATCCTATTTGTGCCCTACTTGTGCCCTACTTGCACCCTTGTTGTGCCTTAGTTGCATCCTAGTTGCGCCCTAGTTGCACCCTAGTTGCGCCCTACTTACACCCTACTTGTGCCGTAGTTGTGCCCTTGTCGTGCTCTAGTTGCATCCTATTTGTGCCCTACTTGTGCCCTACTTGCACCCTTGTTGTGCCTTAGTTGCATCCTAGTTGCGCCCTAGTTGCACCCTAGTTGCGCCCTACTTACACCCTACTTGTGCCGTAGTTGTGCCCTTGTCGTGCTCTAGTTGCATCCTATTTGTGCCCTACTTGTGCCCTACTTGCACCCTTGTTGTGCCTTAGTTGCATCCTAGTTGCGCCCTAGTTGCACCCTAGTTGCGCCCTACTTACACCCTACTTGTGCCGTAGTTGTGCCCTTGTCGTGCTCTAGTTGCATCCTATTTGTGCCCTACTTGTGCCCTACTTGCACCCTTGTTGTGCCTTAGTTGCATCCTAGTTGCGCCCTAGTTGCACCCTAGTTGCGCCCTACTTACACCCTACTTGTGCCGTAGTTGTGCCCTTGTCGTGCTCTAGTTGCATCCTATTTGTGCCCTACTTGTGCCCTACTTGCACCCTTGTTGTGCCTTAGTTGCATCCTAGTTGCGCCCTAGTTGCACCCTAGTTGCGCCCTACTTACACCCTACTTGTGCCGTAGTTGTGCCCTTGTCGTGCTCTAGTTGCATCCTATTTGTGCCCTACTTGTGCCCTACTTGCACCCTTGTTGTGCCTTAGTTGCATCCTAGTTGCGCCCTAGTTGCACCCTAGTTGCGCCCTACTTACACCCTACTTGTGCCGTAGTTGTGCCCTTGTCGTGCTCTAGTTGCATCCTATTTGTGCCCTACTTGTGCCCTACTTGCACCCTTGTTGTGCCTTAGTTGCATCCTAGTTGCGCCCTAGTTGCACCCTAGTTGCGCCCTACTTACACCCTACTTGTGCCGTAGTTGTGCCCTTGTCGTGCTCTAGTTGCATCCTATTTGTGCCCTACTTGTGCCCTACTTGCACCCTTGTTGTGCCTTAGTTGCATCCTAGTTGCGCCCTAGTTGCACCCTAGTTGCGCCCTACTTACACCCTACTTGTGCCGTAGTTGTGCCCTTGTCGTGCTCTAGTTGCATCCTATTTGTGCCCTACTTGTGCCCTACTTGCACCCTTGTTGTGCCTTAGTTGCATCCTAGTTGCGCCCTAGTTGCACCCTAGTTGCGCCCTACTTACACCCTACTTGTGCCGTAGTTGTGCCCTTGTCGTGCTCTAGTTGCATCCTATTTGTGCCCTACTTGTGCCCTACTTGCACCCTTGTTGTGCCTTAGTTGCATCCTAGTTGCGCCCTAGTTGCACCCTAGTTGCGCCCTACTTACACCCTACTTGTGCCGTAGTTGTGCCCTTGTCGTGCTCTAGTTGCATCCTATTTGTGCCCTACTTGTGCCCTACTTGCACCCTTGTTGTGCCTTAGTTGCATCCTAGTTGCGCCCTAGTTGCGCCCTAATTGCGCCTTAGTTGCGCCGTAATTGCACCCTAATTGTGCCCTACTTGCACCCTTGTTGCGGCCTTGTTGCGTCGTACTTGTGCCCTTCTTGCGTCCTAGTTGCCCCCTAGTTGTCCCCTAGTTGCACCCTACTTACGCCCTATTTGCGCCCTACTTGCACCCTACTTGCGTCCTACTTGCACATTATTTGTGCCCTAGTTGTGCCTTACTTGTGCCCTACTTGTGCCCTAGGTTCAAGCTAGTTGTACCCTAGTTGTACCCTAGTTGCACCCTTGTTCCTCCCCAGTTGCACCCTACTTGCACCCTAGATGCGCCCTAGTTACACCCTACTTGCACCCTACTTGCATCCTACTTGCACCCTACTTACACCACACTTACTTCCTACTTGTACCCTAGTTGCGTCCTAGTTGCACCCTACTTGCGTCCTACTTATTCCCTAGTTACAGCCTAGTTGCACCCGAGTTAGGTCTTAGTTGTACCCTAGTTGCGCCCTAGCTACATCCTACTTGGGCCATAGTTGTGCCCTAGTTGTGCCTCTATTGGGCACCAGTTATGCCCTAGTTGCGCCCTAGTTCTTCCCTAGTTGCAGAGTAGTAGTGCCCCAGTTGGGCACTAGCTACGCCCTAGGTGCGCCCTTGTTGGGCCCTAGTTGCGCCCTACTTGCACCTTACGTGCGTCCTTCTTGCACCCTAGTTGCACCCTAGTTACACCTTAGTTGCGCCTCTATTGGGCACTAGCTGAGCCCTAGTTGCACCCTAGGTGCGCCCTACTTGTGCCCTAGTTGCTTTGTAGTTGCTCCCTAGTTGGGCCCTGCTTACGCCCTAGTTGTACCCTAGTTGCGCCCTAGTTGCACCCTAGTTGTGCCCTACTTGCACCCTACTTTCACCCTACTTGCGCCCTAGTTGCATTTAGAACCAATCATCCCTGATTCATTCACCCTTGAAATAGTGCACACTTAAATTCACCATACTTGCAATTCATCTAAGAAATTTCCTTACATGTCATTCATGAACAATGGAAGGTGGCAAGGAGCTTCCAAGTAACTCATTTTCTAATGTTTCCATTCACACATACAA
>SZWC01021659.1:31942-43856 GCA_023375785.1 Penium margaritaceum | reverse complement strand
GAGGAGAGAGGTGGAGTTGAAGGGAGTAGGGGAGGAGAGAGGTGGGTTGTAAGGGAGGTGAGGCCAGTGAGGTAGGGGAGGAGGCGGCGGAGAGGCAGAAGGAAGGTGAGACAGAGGAGGAGGAAGAGAGGCAGGTAGAGGTGGATTGAGAATAGAAGAATGCTTTAACATCTCACAAAACACCTCCAAAGCTTCTGTAGTTGAAGCAAAGCTTCTGCCCCTGCTGCCGCTGCCGCCGCCGCCGCCGCCGCCGCTGCCGTTGCTGCTGCTGCTGCTGCTGCTGCTGCTGAAGCATCGGATGCTGCTGCTGTGTCTGCTGCGGCTGCTGCCTTTGCTGCCACTGCTTGCTGCTCCCGCTCCTGCATCTGCTGCCCTGCTGCATGGCCTCAATTTCTCGCTTTGCTTTCGCCTCCCCCTCATTGTCTTGTCTCTGCTCCTCTCTGTTTCATGGGCGTAGGTGCGTGAAACATTTTCTGGATTTGGAGTGGCGGGGTCGTCGGCGGTGGTGCTGACGTCCATTCTTCCCAACTCGTTGGAGGACCTACTGGCGCTGGCGCTGTGCACTGCTGGCGGGTAAGAAGCAGAACATAGAAACTCAGATATTTTGCGAAGAGACTGAGAGGAGGAAAAACCAAAAAAAAAAATTGTATGCAGTCTAGATTTGTGATTTGCAATTGCAAACCATTTGCAGACAGTCTAGGCTCTTGCATCCACTCTTCCCAAGTCGTTGGAGGAGCTACACTACCACTTGCTTGCGTTGCAAAGAATTGGCGGGCAAGATGTTGCTCTTCGACGATATGTGCAGACGAAGAACAGCATGTGTTTGAAGAACTTTCTATTGTCCATAGTGCTTCGTGCCCGGTGAAGACTTCTCTCTTTTTTCCCTTCTATTTTCTTCTCTTTTTTTTTTGGAAAGAATGCTTGATTGAAATGAGGAAAGCATGCAAAGCCGCCCCTGACCGGCTTATCTCTTTTTTCTTTTCTTTTCTCTCTTTTTTTTTGGGAGGGGGGGGGGTATGAGGAAGAAGAGGGGGCTGCTTTGAAATACTTTTCCAAATGGTCAGCGAATATGTCCTCTCCTGAAGGCTGCTTTTAAAGACTGTTGGAACGGTCAACGGATGTGTCCTCTCCTGATGCCCCCCCAGGACCCCAATGTTTTTTTTGTTTTTGTTTTTGTTTTTGTTTTTTTTGGTTTTTGTTTTTTTGTTTTGTTTTTTTTTCTTTTTTTTCTTTTCTTTTTTCTTTTTTCTTTTTTCCGGTTTGCCCTCTCAGATCTGGCGTAATCTGTCCCGGAATGCTGCCCCACCCCAATGTTTCATTTTTCTCTCGTCCGTTTTGTGCCTCTCAAAAGGTCGCTCGGCGTGATGAACCTGCCGGCGAAGCGCGAGGCCATCAAGAAGAAGGTGCGGCGGGCGGCAGGCGGTCTCGTGAAGACGCTGCGGAAGAAGCTGGAGGAGGAGCTGGAGGAAGGGGTGAAGGATCTGGAGTCGAGGGTGGAGGAGATGTTCTTGCCGTACCGCGCGGCGGTGGACGCGGAGTTGGAGCGCGTGACTGGGCTGCAGTCGCGGCTGTACGACACGGCGCGCCGGATCGACAAGCTGAGGCAGAGGGTGCGGAATCTGGGGGCGTAGGGACGTGGCAATTTTACATGTTTTGCAGAAGGTCTTCTGCGGGTTTTGCAGATGTAGTATGTTTTGAACTTATCATACCCCACGTACGAGGTTGGGAGAGGGTATCTGGGCCGCAGCAGTTGCACCTCCACGATACAGCTCGGAGGGTCGACGGTTGGCGCCGTGTTGATGACAAAGGGGTGTGTGGATTCTGAGCTGTGTTCGCCACTATTCTCCGCAGCTGCTTCTGCAAGAGGGTGAGGCCAAGGAACATAGGCACATGGCACAATGGCAAAGATGCTTCTGTGCGCAGAGAGCCCCCACCCCCCACCCCCTACACAGGTGGGGACTGAGACAGAAACCCCCAGCCCAAGCAGGTTGGGTTTGGGAGTGGAGGTCCTGTCCGGCCCCGACAAGTAGGGCAGTCTGCAACGTTGAAGGCTTTCAAGGGGCAGACAGGCCGCGCAGGCCACATGCTTGGCAGTGTCGGGTCCTGCCGTGTGTGCGACACGGCTCTACAGCAGCAGGACATGCTGGATACGCTGCAGCAGCGGCAGCAATGCCTCTTCTTTGGCTGCAGTAGCTGCAGCACATCCGCCTCGCCTCTTTTCCCGGGCTGAAGCTTGCAGCACAAAAGAAGATGAAGGGCGAGAGTAACTGACGGCTACTGAAGAGGTAAAGGAGTAGCTTCTCGGCAAGGGCAGAGCAGTCTGGGAGTCACGGAGAAAACTAGAGCAGGTTTTCAATCATGGAAAAACCCTTTTCCTGGTGTTGCCTGGTGTGCCACACAACTCCTCTGACGAGAATAGAACTCGGAGAGGGAAATGGCTTGCTGAGACCTGTAGAAGGCAAATTCCTGGGACCATGTCAAACGTGAGATCTCGCAGAATGTAAGGCAGGTCCTTTGGGCCTCCAGCGGCTGCAGCTGTTGGCATTGCCTAGATATGAGAGGGGGCTTTGCCGTGTGGTGATAGGAGACTAGGCAAGGAAAAGTGCTCTCCGCATCCTCCTGGTGTGCTGCAATGGCGAGTTTGGATGCACTCATTTCTGGTCATTGTCACCCCAAGACATCTTTCTGGCGTACTTGGTGTTGTGTGTTGCTTCTTCCTTCACTAATTCTGAGAGTTGTGCATTTTCTTAAGGAAGACAAACTGGTGTAGCCAGCTGGATGGGATGTGCAACGACCAAATCCTCACCCCCTTCCAACGTCTGCCTGTAAGACTTGGAAGGCACTGAGTGTGGGACCACATAAGGCAATTCCTCATGTCATGTAGTGAGTCCCAATGCCGATAGCAGTGGATCAACCATGTTCAATGTACCCTAAATGTTACGAATGCAGCTGTTGGATGTCCACATGGGAACTTGGTGTTGGCAAGACGTAGGATTCAGGCTGTCAAAGTGTGGAAGTTCTCGGTTTCTCCACGTTACTGGCACCAGTCTCAGTACTCAAGATTGAGAGTTTGACCAAGGTCCAGTATTTTGTACATAGGGATGAAGCACAGTCACACCTCCAGTGACATCGGTGTACATCATCTGACAGGTGATGGCCAGTAACAAGGCTTTTCAATTACATGACATTCATGCCATGATGTCAAAATGCATGAGCCTTGAGTGAAGATATGCACCTCACTTTCATTTCCCTGAACAATAGCCGATGCTTTGTAGGACAAAGGCCAACTTCATCATGACTAAAGGTGAGATAGCACCCACTACACCCCAGCGAGGTGTCGGCTCGTCTCTCTACACGAGAGCATCATCGTACGCCTGGTCCAAATCAGCTCCGCTCATTCCTAAGACATGTTTACCAGCCAAGCCGATGTCGAAGGTTGTTGCAGCCAGCCAGGTACTCTCATTTCTTGGCAAAAGTACCTTCTGGGTTTTCTAATGGGTCCAACACAACATCTGAGGCACGTGAGCTAACCAGCTACTGTTCGATGTCGACGGGCTCCAATTCGTTAGCCAACAGACTCCTCTATTCATCAGTCATCTACCTATCCACAACCCTTCTCTCCCAAGGGAGAGAGGGGTGCTCTTGCACATCTTCCGCACGCTTGTCGGAAGACGCGTTTATTACAAACCCTACTCAGGCTCTGGAGTTGCCAGTCAGCTCTGGAGGATCGCCCTTCCTGCGTGAGGCTTGCGGGCCGATCGCGAGGCCGTCACCACCGACGTGACAGGTCTGGTGTCCTCCTCCATAGGGGAGGATGCACTGTTGTGGGAGTCGGAGGGTTCCAGCCGGTTCTCCTCTGCACTTGGCTGTAGCTCTTGTGGCTGGTGCTGCTGCAGCTGGTGCTGTTGCTGTTGCTGCTGGTGCTGTTTTCGCGTGAATGAGTCCAGGAAGGAGCGGACAATCTCCTCTTCAGAAACGACCTGCGGGTTAGGATGGAGAACACTATCACAGATTGTCATCAGGAGGCTGCTGCAGCCACAGGAGCTAAGTTGAAAGGCTATTTGAGCTGAGCTGAGCTGTGATGTGCAGTAAACAGAGTTTGTGCAGTCATTAGGCAAAGCACAAACATGGCAAGCTGAAACCTGCAGATTTTACACCTGCAAGTTCCAGGAGGAGACACGTGGCATTGCATCCATGGCATTCAGCATCCATGGCATTCAGCATCCATGGCATTCGGCATCCACAGGACGTGGAACCCATGCACAGTCTCGATGAGTGAAGAGAATAAAAAGTTGAAACAAAACACAAGGAAACAGACCAAAATACAACCTAAATTTTAAAAAAGGGCTCTCACCAGCGAAGCGAAGTGCTGAGCAACGGCGACTTTCAGCCCTTCCTGCAGTTAACGAAGTAGATTTGAGATTTGCACTTTTCAGAAGCATACACATCTGTGGCATTCGAGCCTTTGGACACAACATGCACGACGATCCAACTCACTCGCTCAGGTCCGCACAAAGATGGGGTCGCTGACATCAGGCTGCCTTTCACCCCTTGTCCAGCGAAACTCGTCATGTGTGATGTGCCTCATCATGGTTGATCATCAGATGCAGATGTGCTCATCATCCAACGCCTATACAGAGCAAATCCAACACCCATCTGCACATCCCGTCTCCAGTCAAGAGGCACCTTGCATTTGCATGTGTGTGTGTGTGGGGGNGAACAGAGGAAGAGGGCTTCAAAGGGGAGGAGCGTGTGGAGCTCAGAAATCATCAGGTATACATGCAGGCAGGGACGGGACATGGGTGACGGTCAACTACACAGCAAGAGGGGCAAACATCATTGGGAAGAAGCTGCCGTGAAGAAGCACCTGCAGTTTAGAGAGGTCGACTCTGAGTGGCCGCATGGATGACGCTTTGGGCGAGGAGGTCACTCTGGGCGATCCCCCACCGTCATCGGAGCTGCTGTACCGGTGCGCTGGTGCAGGCCGGCCGTTGCTCCACGAGTGCGACTTCTTCAACTCCTGACCGACAACAACATGGGGAGAGAGGGTGAAGAAGTGTAGTGGTGGTCCTGCTGAAGGTTCAAGATGAATGAGCCTAGGCTGCTTATAGGCTGATGCATCCACCCATCCATTCACCCATTCATCCAGCCACTCGTCCATGCAACCATCCTTCCAACCATCCATCCATCAATCCATCCATCCATCCATCCGTCAATTTGTCCATCCATCAGTCCATTAGTCCATACATCCATCCATCCATCCATCCATCCATCCACGACTTATCTATTCATCCACCTGCCCATCCACCCATCCCATCCATCCACGCCACTGAATCTGTCAACTCCTACTCCACCTGTCGACACCATCATCACACCTATTGTTATGCACATCACTCGCTAAGCAGACAGAATGCTTACAGATGGTCGTGACCCATTCCGTCCCTCCCGCTTCTCCCCTGCTGCTGCAGCTGGGGCAGCAGCCGCTCCTCCGCTGCCCCTGCCGGCTCCAGCAAGGTCTCCGTCACTGCCAGACGCGGGCAAGACCGGTGCAGCACGGTCCATCGCGGAAGTAGCGGTAGCAGCGTTGCTGCTGTCCCTGCCTAAGCGGTCTCCGGCATTGTGGCGCCCCAACCGGCGCCTCTCGTTCATTTCCGCATTCTGCAGCTCAGAGGACGGAGTGACAAGGGAACACAGAATCAAGGCATGGCACGGTAAGCGCTGGGGAGTGAACACTGGACTAAAAGGTTGAGCTGCCAGCTTGATAAATTGGTGCCCAAAAGGATTCAGAGGCGGGCAGAGCACCCCGACAGGGCATTCACACCTCAACAAACAGATGTCACATGTATAGCTGTCCGACCGCCAGAAAGGCGTGGCCCTCTTCCAACTCGCACTCCATTACCAAGCTCTCCTTCATCCATGGCAGAGCATTCCAGAGAAGCATGACCTTACAGAGAGACCATACCTCACGGCACGCAGGGCACTGGTACGGCTGAGACCATGCCTCACGGCAAGAGAAGCATTCAAGAGAAGCATGACCTTACAAGGAGAGCATACCTCGCGGCACGCAGGGCACTGGTACGGCTGGGTAGCCGCCTTAAAGTCGTAGCCCTCCTCCAGCTCGCACTCCACATGCACCCATCGCCGGCACCCCTTATTCTTGCACCCGACCCACTGCACAGCACACTCACGCGCAATAGCCGGGACATGGAGACGCACAAAAAATCCTGAAGATTGACAAAATCAGCGGAGTCAGCATGGCACCCCAGTACACTGCTTGCAGCGGGAGTGAAGCCATGCTTGTTCAGCTGCCAGCAATCGTCTCATGTGCACAAGCACACTGGTCGCCGCACACATCCAGATTTCGTCCCATGGGTCCATTATGTGCAGGAATGGCACGGCGATGCCTGCATGGCCGTAGATCTGGCAGATCTATGTCCATGCGTCATCCTCATTCACACCAGCACACTGCTGGACTCAAAACCACACACACCGTGCACAATCCACACATCGTCACAAGGAAGGCAGTGGCGATGTATGCCATCCACAGCGAATGTGAGACTGCCACACGCTATACCGCCCCGCAAGTCAGCCGTGTGAATGATAGAACTGCCTGTCCAGATCCACTGTATTCAAGGTTGTGTCCAAAAACAGTGAGCAGATGGGGACTGCATCCATCTACGTCACCCAGAGCGTAACCAAGCATGAGAGGAGAGCTCGAGAAAAGGCACGAGCACTTTGAAAACATGCAGGGGCTTCCGTCTCTCATTCTCCTCACCTCCTTTTGGTCAAAGGAATCTGGATCCTTCTCCCTGTAGATCTGTACACAGAAGGGGCAGTACTTGCCCTGCAAGAGGGAAATGGAACCAGCAACAAGGGGGGGGGGGGGGGGGGGGAGCACCCTTCAGTAAACCACAAGCAAATCTTCAGAAAGGAGTGATAAAGAAATGACGAACGGGATTTTCTGCGGAAGAGCTGGATGTAAGAGAGGGGAAGGGAGAGAAGGACGAGGATGAGGTCAAGGTTGAGAAGGGAGAGGAGGTGGAGTAGGAAGACGTGAGGAACTTTCCAGGCTGTGGTCCAAACTGGGGCACAGCAAAAGGCTAACATTTAGGGAGGGTGTGACACCAGAAGCCAAGATGCTGTGATTGAATGCGCACTGAATTCGGCATCATGCGAGGTGAGACCTGTGATGCAGAACCTGGGAATGGAGGCTGCATCTAGCAATCGAACACACCTGGTCAATGCAGGCTGCATCAACCACGCAACTCAACCCACCTGGTCGAAGTTGATTTTACAGGCGTTGCACAGAGTGACATGGATGGGCTCCTCCTCGCTGCCATAGTTGCGCACGTGCCAGCGGCAGGTCCTGCAGGGGGAGCAAGACAGCACAAGCGCAGGTGCCGACAGCCGTCATCGCCCGCGGTCGCCAGGACAGTAGCTGGACAGAAGCAAACCACGAGATGGACTGCGATGGGAAAATGGAGGCAGAGGCAATNAACCGAACAGCAGCGGCTGCGGCAGCAGCAGCGGAAGCTGCGACATGCCAAATGTTGAGCTAATGCACATCTGGGACAGCGACAGAGGCAGCAGCAGAGAGGTTGAAGGGGAGGGGACAAGGGTAGGTGGAGGGGGAGGGACAGCAGTCACCAGGCTGGCTGGCAGGAGAAGGTTGACAGGGAGTGTAGGGCGAGCGAGCCTCAGGCATGCGGCACAGAGGAGTTGGGCGAATCCCAGGCTACGGGCTCGGGCAATGTGGGTTTTTTGCGAGGAGCGGCTGAGCTTACGGTCCATCGCCAGGAGACGTTCTCCGGCAGAACGCATTGGAGCATATCATGCCAGTGCGAGACGCTGCCCCTCCAGCCTGTCGCGGTGTTGCGCTCGNTGCCGCCGCAGCGGAAGCGGCTGGCACCACTGACGCTGCCGCCGCAGCGGCTGCCGTGGTGGCCGTTGACTTTGCCGTGGTGTCAGACGGTGCTGATGTCTGGGGTTTGTGGGTTGCCTGACTGGCACTAGCTACCCTGAAACTAGATTCCTTGAGTGGGCCCCGCAAGCCCCGATCAAATCTGGCAGGTTGACCTCCTGCCTCAACTGATGGCTGCGGCCGTTGCTCTTGCTGCTGCTTGTTGCTGAGGAGCTTCGATCTCTGATTTGGAGTCGGAAACGGAGCAGCAGACTGGCTCTGCAGCTACTCTGATGCTTTCGAAGGCTGCGATAATCAAAATCTGTACAAACCACAATGTGCCGTCCACACACCGTCCTCCGGACACACCATCCTCCTTTCTTGCTGCAAGAGTGTGACAGGCGCCAATCATACGCCGCCACGAATCCGCTAACTGCTATCTCCGACTGCAAGCCCTGGTAGACGCTCGCCCGTGAGAGTAGACGCAGCACCTCCACGTTGCCCTGGCAGCCATCATGTCAGCGCCTACCTGCTACAGGACAACAAGGAGCAGCGCCGCAGCGGCAGAGCCCTCAGGCGACTAGATTGTGAAGACCCCGGAGAGGGTAAGTAGCGAAAATGCTGCGGCAATCCCAATCCACGGCCAGCTGCCCAGAGGCCGGGCAATTTTCCGTAGCGAGTCACCTTCTCAGTCGCAATGCAGCAGGAACGAGCACATATTTGAGTAAGGGTTCAGATTCGTTCACTCCTGCGAGGTCGCATGGCGCGAATGGCCTGCATCAGGCGTCGATCCAACTAGCGACTGGCAGGGAGAACTGTATGGCTGTACGCTCACCTAGGCGACCAAGGCAGCAAGCTGTGCGAGGCCCGTCAGGCCCGTCCACAGCAGACAGGCGGTTTAAGGGACCCGGGGGAAAGAGTCCATGCGGATTCTGTGGCCTGGGGGACCGAGGCCCCTGTCAGCTCGGATCCTGGACATTCAAAAGTCAAGCTGGAGGACATGGCCACCGAGGGATAGCGACGGTGGACAAGGTCGTCCGATCTGCTAGAGTCGTCCATGATCAGGCGAGCTGGAACGAGCTGCCTGCGATGAGCTGCGATGAACCGAACCTACTGGAGCAGCAGCAGCAAGCTCGCCGAGCCAGCCGCGCGCAAAACAACCCGGAGCTATCTGCTCGTATGCTGCGGCAGCAAGCAGCTCCGAAATCTTCGCCGCAGTGACAGTACGCAGAACCAGCAAGCCAAAGTTGTTCTCTTTTTCTTTTTTTTGTTGCTGTGTCGGGGTTCCTGCGTGAGAAGGAAGAGGGTTGGACGGACCAGCAAGCCAGTAGAGCCTCGCTGTGCGCAGCTGCAAGCAGTCGACATTGCTGCAGCAGCAAGTTGCGCAAACTGCTTTAACGCGCTTAAGCGATGTCCGCATGATGCGCTGATTCGCGAGGAATGCGGACATCAGCCGTCTCGAAAAAGAGAGACAAAAATCGTTATGCTGACATCAGGCACGATTTCCGCATCACTCGCCATTCAGCCCTGGGCCTGCCCAAGGCGGCAAGATCTGGGCGAGGGAATGATGGCGGGGACCTTTTGGCGTGAGGCCTGGGGGTGGAATAAGGGAAAAGAAAGGATCGATCTCGGGTGACCCCAGGTGAGGAGAGAAGGGGAAGCTTGTTCACCGCTGACAGGCGCCGTTGGCAAACCCACCGGCGCCCCGCCACCGTGGCTCCGACGTGCGGCGGCAGGCCCAGGGGAAAGCTCGAATCCCGGAAATATCAAATGAACTAGTCAAAAGCAGACGGAAACAGCGTTCTGAAATTACAAGGGAAAAATGTACCGGGGGGGATTTTTCATTTCAAGAGTGCCAAACGTGTCAACGTTCACTGGTCATCGACTCGCTCTTCTCCATTTTTTTTCCCCCTTCGTCTTCGGAAATGAAACACTGCTCCGAAGTCTCAAGCGCGACGAAAACAACTCTTGCTCTTACCTCAGTTCGCGAAACCAGGCTGGCTTTGTGCCGAGAAAACGGCTGTCGCCCAAATATCTCCAACCGGCTCCGGTTTGGTCCATTCCAATGACTATGTCGCCCGAAGCTCGTCGAATCGCAATACGAATGTGCCAGGGGTACTTACGACGTTCGTCAATGTCTCGATGCGACGGCCCAACAAGATAGGCGACGACTGCTTCCCACTGTCGCGACAACCTGCCACCGTCATGCGCCTCGCGCCACTTGAGGCGCGAGTCGCCCGATGGGTTCATCCCCGTCGTTGAAATTCAACTTAACTTCCTGACAAATTCTATATTAAAATCGAATGGCAAGATTGCAGACATGACCTGCCGTAGACTTCGTTTCTTATTCCGGTGGTAGCCGACTGAGGTCCGGGGACTACCTCGACACAGAGACAAGTTGGGGATTTCACCAGGCCCCCAAAGGATTGCATGAACTTTGAGAGGAAGAAAGGGTTGGGTTGTATTCGATTTTTCTTGAGAATTCGAACGAAAGAAGATATGGCATCGAATATGATCCAAGATAAAGGTCCAATGGCCATAATTGAAACAAAAATGCAACTCAACGGATCCAACTTCGGAATTTTTGCCTTTACAAACGATAACATTGATAGTACAAGTCAAAGATGTTTTTTAAGCCTCTAGAGAAAATTTTCTAGGATCCAGAGATTTTCTTTAGCACATGTTCTTCACTGACAAAGGCATGGGAGCTACTTCAGCATCACGACAAGCCTAGGGTGAAACCCAACACACATTGAAAGATATGAGGTAGACGTTGCATTTTTTATTAAGACATTTAGAAATAGGATTAAATTTAATCTAGCACTAGTAATCTTCTTCGAGGAAATGTCAAATATCCGAATGAACAAAAGACTCGTACTAGTAAGCCCATACACAACTTGTTTTGCTTTTTGGTGAATTGCAAAGGTGAATAAAGCAATGTGTGTGATAATCCTTCTACCCAATCCGCGAGGGGGTTGATGAATCCCTGCCCAGCAAACAGGTTATATTGATGCCCTGCCTAATGACTTAGAAAATAAAACTGCCTTGCCCACTCGCTTCACCATGCTTGATTAGCGGCATGCGCCGCTCATGGAGTAAAGCGAGGTGGGGCATGTCGACCCCCCTCGCGACTCTCGCTACCACGCGAGAATCGCGATCGACCGATGAGATCTTTGTATTTTTTCTACACGCGAACTCCCTAGTTTCATTTTGGGTTTTGTATGTTTTGCACGGGCGGAGCCCGCGCAAAACCTAATACCCTATGTAGCGGATTGAACGGAATCCTTGGCCGACTAGGCCAAAACCGCGGTGCTTGAGGGTCTCCGACCCTCAAGCCATCCCGTCCAACCGCCCACAGTCCCAGGTGACCTCGCTCGAGCCACGTGGCTCCTTCGACCGGTCGGCGTGGCACTGCCACGCTACACTCCCCCCCGCTAGGAGTGAGAGCCGCCTCGGCATCTCCGGTAATCCCGACGTGGGATTCGAGCCCTGGAGCTCTGATACCAATGTAGCGGATTGAACGGAATCCTTGGCCGACTAGGCCAAAACCTCGGTGCTTGAGGGTCTCCGACCCTCAAGCCATCCCGTCCAACCGCCCACAGTCCCAGGTGACCCGCTCGAGCCACGTGGCTCCTTCGACCGGTCGGTGTGGCACTGCCACGCTACACCCTACATCAAACTAGGGGGTTTTCATGTAGGAAAAAAAAACAAATAACTCATCGCTCGATCGCGATCGGGCGAAAACGCCCGTTTTCGAGATCGAGCAGAAACGCTCGCATCGTTTTTTCCCTAACTCGCAAACCCCAAAGGTTTCACATGCAAACCTTAGTCAAACCCTATCCCAAATTACATCGGGGTTTTAGGGGTTGTTTCTTGGTGCGGGCTCCTGCTAAGCCCGACGTAGCGGGGCCCAACAGGTTCCCTTTCTTGGTGGTACGATGAGCCCCATGAGGCTCTATGGCCATCTAGCATGAGAAGAGGATCATGCGTTGTGTTTTCATCACTAGGATCATG
>SZWC01021658.1:30068-40547 GCA_023375785.1 Penium margaritaceum | reverse complement strand
GACTTCACCATTGGAAAGATCAGGTGGCAAATTGTCTACGGTCCAAGTTTCAGCCCGATCCAACGGTCGGATTGGGAGATATCAATTTTCGAAGTTTCGGGGGTCATGGACCGTCGATGTCTGGGTGGGCATGGGTGATGGCTCCATGCCTTAGCCTGAGAAAAGAAAAAGGCAAGAGGTCCAGGGTCAGGACCTGATAGGAGAAATATCCAAAAAGGTCCTTGGTCTTAGGATTGCCTTGTCAGAGTGTGCTGACTAGGATAAAGGTACCTCTCCTTACTTTTTAGGTGAGGTGAGATCCTTGTGTGCTAGCCATGGACACATGGCGATTCTCCATGGGTTTGTGGGTTATGTGACCACTAGGAGTGTGCCATGAGAGCATTCTCTAGCTCTCTAGGTCGTGTGTGAGTGGTCAGCCTGATTGCTAGGCTGATTTCCTCCCTTGTGTGAGATTATGGATTCTAGTGTGTGAGCCTTAGCCTCCATGGCTAAGTGGTGTGGCTTGTGAGAGGGCTGACTTGCCCAAGCTCTAGCTCTATATGTACTCCATCATTTTGAGTGATTGAACAACCATTCTTCAGCACAAGTGATGCCCTTTCAGTCCCACATGCTCGCTGCTCCAAGGCTCCCTCTCTCCTCCAGATCCAACAGCGCCAAGCTGCCAAACGCGCGAAGATGACCCACGCTCGGCTTCTTGCCGAACCACGCCTCGTACGGCGTCATCTGCTCCAGCGCCTTAGCTGGACTACGGTTCTTGATGTAGACCGCAGTGCTCACAGCTTCAGCCCAGAAGTCGTAGGTCAGCCGAGCCGCGTGCAACATGGAGCGCGCCGACTCCACAATGGTACGGTTGGTGCGTTCTGCTACGCCGTTCTGCTGCGGCGAGTACGGCGCGGTACGCTGCGCCTTGATGCCAGCTGCTGCGAGGTAGTCCTGGAACTCTTTGCTTAGGTATTCTCCACCGCGATCGCTGCGTAGCGCCTTGATCTTCTTGCCGGTCTGGTTCTCCATCATCGCCTTGATCTCCTTGAACCTGTCAAAGCACTGGTCCTTGGAGGAAAGGAAGTACACAGCAGTGTAACGGCTGAAATCATCAATGAAGGTGAGAAAANCTCCCCTGCTCCAGAGAACGCCTCGCGGTGCTGCTTCCCCTCCAAACAACCAATGCATAACAGCTGCTCAAAGTTAGAGATGGTAGGTAGGTCACGCACCATCTGCTTTGCTTGAAGCTGCTGTAAGGCGCGCATGCCGATGTGGCCGTAGCGTGCATGCCAGATCTCGCCATCTGTCGCCTGCACCACTGTTGCAAGACTCTGCTCACGCGGGATCTTGGTCGCCCCCAACAGGCGGTACATGTCGCCCTCCTTCAACGACCTGGCCAACTCCTCTCCTGTATCCTTGTTGAGGATGTAGCCATAGTCATCATCCAAGACGACGCGCAGTCCTGTGTTTGTAAGAGAGGAGACTGAGAGGAGGTTGAATGCAGCATTAGGTGCGTACAGCACAGAAGTGGGAGTGTTCCATGGCGTGCCATGGAACACTCCCACTTCAATGCCACGCGGGGTCTCCAACCACATCTCCACAATCCCAATCCCTTCAGCATACACCACCCGATCATCACCCAAAGCGATAGGACGGGGAGGGATGGACAGCAACTGCGTAAACCACTCCCTGTGGTACGTCAGACTCTTTGTACACCCAGAGTCTTTGTACCACGCCAGATCCGCCTTCTCCTCCTGCNTGTGACTGCTGCTGCTGTTGCTGTGGAGATTGCTGCTTTTGCTGCTGCTGCTGCTGCTGCTCCTTCTGGTCCCTCTTGAACTTGAAGCACTCTTTCTTGTAGTGCCCCTCTTTCTGGCAATAGTGGCACTTGCCCTTCTTCTTGCCTCTCTGCTGCCCGGACTGCTGCTGCTGCTGGTTGTGTGAGCCCATGGCCATGAAAGCTGCTTCACTATTGCTGCCGCCATTGCGCTTTGCTGCATTGCGATGCAATTCCACCTGCACCAGGTGTGTGCAGATGAAGTCGAGGTCGAGAGTTGGCTAGCACTCCAGCGTCTTTCGCACCGTGTTGTAGCTGGTTGGGAGTCCCCTCAGCAAGAGGAGGATGAAGCGCGTCTCTTCCACAGGGTTGCCGGCCGCTCTCAACTGCTTCGCCAGCTCCTTGGCCCTGTCTAGATACGCCTCCATCCCTTCACCACCCTGCATTTTCAACGCCATCATCTTTTCCTCCAAAAGCATGAGGAATGCAGGATCCTTGCTCTCAAACTTCTTGCACAATGTGTCTCACCCCTCCTTTGCAGTAGCCTTGTCACTCACGTACTGAAGATGCGGGTTGGAGATGGTGTTGACAAGCAACCTATAGGCCTGCCTGTCCTTCTTCTTCCACTCCTCATACGTCGCTGGTACAGCTGCAGAAGAACCCGCATCAGCTGCACCCTTTTGCGGCGTCTTCCCCGCCACCACCTGCGCTGCGGTGATGCCTTTTGCCTGTGGAACTGGAGCCGGCTCGTCGCCGCTCACCACCTCCCACAAGCCCCTCTCCTCCAAAAGGACGCGGGTACGGATCTTCCAAAAGGTGAAGTTGGCGCGTCCCTCCAGCCTCTCCAAAGGCTGGGCTGCTGTCACAACGCCAGCAGCTGCCATTTTGAGCCTTGGTGATGCTCAGCGCTGCCCTTGGATGGCGGCGCTCCCCCTGCTTCTGCTGCTGCTTCTGCCAGAAATCTGTCTGACAGAAAATGGACTGTAGATGCCAGCAGACTGGGAATTTTAAAAAACTGAGCCCACCACTGGAAAATTCAGCTCAAAAAATTTCAGATCGACCCATAAAACAGGGTCATCAACAGGGGATTTCAAAAGATATACCCTCTTGAAAACAGGGTATGCTTCTGCTCCTACTCCAACTCAGGCCAGCCAGCTTGTAAACGGCGTTTCTCCCAAACGAATCAATGGAATGCAAATATTTTTTCACCAATGTAAAGCTTAGGGAAAATACTACAATTCGCATGTGCCACTTTTTAAATTTGACAAAGAAACGAGAGAGTTATGGTCATCACAAGGCGACAGTCTTACTCATTGAGAAGAGTGTAGCCCTGGCCGACCTCGTTTTGAGCATAACTCTCAATCCGACTGTTGGATCTTCGTGATCTTGGGCTCGTTAAAAAGCTTGTCTTTTGAACTTGAAGATCCAGTGGTCGATTGTCATTTTTGGTGGAGTTTTTACCCCAACCCGTCACTCTCAAAGTGTCGGCCTGTGCCGGCTAAAAGTGGCAGAACTTGGCTCTGATACCAAATGTTGGAAATGGAGGAGAGAGGGAGCCTTGGAGCAGCGAGCATGTGTGATTGGAAGGGCATCACTTGTGCTTTAGAATGGTTTGTTCAATCACTCAAAATGATGGAGTACATATAGAGCTAGAGCTTGGGCAAGTCAGCCCTCTCATAAGCCACACCACTTAGCCATGGAGGCTAAGGCTCACGCACTAGAGTCCACAATCTCACACAAGGGAGGAAATCAGCCTAGCAATCAGGCTGACCACTCACACACGACCTAGAGAGCTAGAGAATGCTCTCATGGCACACTCCTAGTGGTCACATAACCCACAAACCCATGGAGAATCGCCATGTGTCCATGGCTAGCACACAAGGATCTCACCTCACCTAAAAAGTAAGGAGAGGTACCTTTATCCTAGTCAGCACACTCTGACAAGGCAATCCTAAGACCAAGGACCTTTCTGGATATTTCTCCCATCAGGTCTTGACCCTGGACCTCTTGCCTTATTCTTTTCTCAGGCTAAGGCATGGAGCCATCACCCATGCCCACCCAGACATCGACGGTCCATGACCCCCAAAACTTCGAAAATTAATATCTCCCAATCCGACCGTTGGATCGGCCTGAAACTTGGACCGTAGATAATTTGCCACCTGATGTTTGCAATGGTGAAGACGGATCGACGATCGGAGCAGGCATCTGGAATTTTCCTGGAACTTGCTCCTGTGGACCTGAAATTGAGCCGGATGGCTCCCTTTCCAACAAGATCAACCAATACTTCTTTAGTGTCTGCCTCTGGTGGACAACTCTGTGAGGAGTCTCAAAGGTAAGAACTATATTCAATGACATGCGACTAAGAGGTTTTTATGGTCCTAGAGGCAGCCTCTAGCCTAGGCATTCAGTGGCTCCTAAGATGAGCCACTTTGGGGGCAATCAAGATTGCGTCATCCCCCTGCCTACATGGCGCTCCCTGTGACCGCCAAGTGGCGCCATGGAGTATTCTAAGATGTCTCTTAGAACCTTCATGTCCCCCTTTTGGTCACAAAGAAAATTAGTCACCGGGCTGGGATTTGACAAAATGACCTCTCACTCTAGAGACTAACTCTGAAGTCTAAGCCACAAGGAGTTATCCTAGGTAGTATTTGCTGGCTATACTATATAGATTAGACCAAGGGGACTTGCTCTAAAGGAGCAGTGCATGCCTTGTCTATCTGGTTCAGACTAAGAGGACTTACTCCAAGGGAGCGGTGCATGCCTAGTCTGCAATGTGCCTGTCGAAATATCAGCCATGGACAAGGAGTATATCACCCATGTTCCGTTTTCTTCAATGGATGTGACTTCGCTATCCACTACCTCCTACCACTTTGCGGCATGTGGCATGTTCATGGCCTCCGTTACGGTCACAGGCTCTCCTTGAGCCAAGCATGACCAGTTGCGTCCGGTCAATTCTGCACTCTCAGCATCGTACTTCGGCGGAGGTTTCTTCTGGCGCGTACTACGCCGGAGTGTTGCGGGTGGTACTTCAAGGCTTAATTGCTTCTATTGCTTCTGTGCTGCCAGTGATCCGCTATTTGAGGAAGAGCCACCAGTCTCAGAGTTTGACTCAGAGACCTCGGACGACTTAGACTCAGTTTCAGAGCCCATCATGTCAGCATGCACAGCCACACTCCCTGAAGCACCATTCACACTAGCACCATCTGCCTTTTTTCTACTGCATGATCACCTGACTCGAGCAACACAACCCACACTCCTGATTTAGGAGCATGGACAGGGTCCAGCGACTCTCCCTTGCCGAGTGTCCTTTCATCAAAATCGACATCTCGGTGTTGGGAAAGGAGCCATCCGGTTCAGTTTCAGGTCCACAAGAGCAAGTTCTTAGAAACTAACAGATGCTTACTTCGATCGTCAATCTGACTTCACCATTTGAAAGACCAGGTGGCAAAATATCTATAGTCCAAGTTGGAGGCCGATCCAAAGGTCCGATTGGGAGATTTGACTTTTCAAAGTGTCCGGGGTCATCGACCACCGATATGTGGGTACCTCTCCTTACTTTTTAGGTGAGGTATGATCCTTGTGTGCTAGCCATGTACACATGGCAATTCTCCATGGAATTGTGGGTTATGTGACCACTAGGAGTGTGCAATGAGAGCATTTTCTAGCTCTTTAGGTCGTGTGTGAGTGGTCAGCCTGATTGCTAGGCCTATTTCCTCCCTTGTGTAAGATTATGGACTCTCGTGTGTCAGCCTTAGCCTCCATGGCTAAGTGGTGTGGCTTGTGAGAGGGCTGACTTGCCCAAGCTCTAGCTCTATATGTATCCCATCATTTTGAGTGATTCAATAACCATTCTTCAGCACAAGTGATGCCCTTCAAGTCCCACATGCTTACTCCTCCAAGACTCCCTCTCTCCTACAGTTCAAACACTTAGTATAAGAGCCAAGTTCCGCCACTTTCAGCCAGGACAGGCCGTCACTTTGAGAGTGACGGGTTCGGGTAAAAACTTTCATCAAATTTGATGCTTGACCACAAGTTCTTCAGGTTTAAGACACAAACTTTCCAATGAGCTTAAGATTGCGAAGATCTAACGGTCGAATTGAGAGTTATGGTCAAAACAAGGTCGGCCAGGGCTACACTCTTCTCTCTGGGTAAGAGTGTCGCCTTGTGATGACCATAACTGTCTTGTTTCTTTGTCAAATTTAAAAAATAGTACATACGAATTGAATGATTTTTCCTAAGCTTTACTGTGGTGCAAAAACATTTGCATTCCATTGGTATGTTTGGGAGAAACACCGTTTACAAGCTGGCTGGTGTGAGCTGGAATAGGAGCAGAAGCATATCTTGATTTCAAGAGGGCATATATTTCAAAATCCCGTGTAAAAAACCTTTCGGTCGATCTGAAAGGTTTTTTAGCTGAATTTTCCAGTGGTGGGCTCTTGTTTTCAAGATTCCTAGTCTGTTGGCTTCTACAGTCCATTTTTAAGTCTAACAAATATTTCGTAGAAACAGCAATAGAAGCAAGGGTAGCGCCGCCAGTCAAGGGCAGCGCTGAGCATCACCAAGGCTCAAAATGGTAGTAGCAGGTGTGATAACAACAGCCCAGCCCTTCGAGAGGCTAGAAAGATGTGCCAACTTTATGTTTTGGAAGATCCGTAAACGCCTCTTTTTGGAGGAGAGGAGTTTGTGGGAGGTGGAGAGCGGCGATGAGCGCGCTCAACCTCCGTAGGCAAAAGGCATCATTGCAGCATAGGTGGTGGCGGGAAAGACGCCACAAAAACATGCAGTACATGCAAGTTCATCTACAAGTGCAGCAGCAATATATGAGGAGTGGAAGAAGAAGGACAAGCAGGCTTACATATTGCTTATCATCACCATCTCCAACCCGCATCTTCAGTACGTGAGTGACAAGGCTAGTACAAAAGAGGTGTGGAACACGTTGTGCAAGAAGTATTAGAGTAAGGATCCTGTATTCCTCATGCTTTTAAAGGAGAAGATGATGGCGTTGAAAATGTAGGATGGCAAAAGGATGGAGGCGTACTTGCACAGGGCAAAGGAGTTGGCGAAGCAGCTGAAAGCGGATCGTCCTTCTCTTGCTGAGAGGACTCCCAACGAGCTATAACACAGTACGAGAGACGTTGGAGTGCCAGCCGACTCTCGACCTTGACTTCATTTGCACGTACCTAGTGCATGTAGAGCTGCGTTGCAATGCCACAAAGCGCAATGGCGGCAGCAGCATCAGTGAAGCAGCCTTCATGGTCATGGGCTCACGCAACCAACAGTAGCAACAGTCTAGGCAGCAGAGAGGCAAGAAGAAGGGCAAGTGCCACTATTGCTAGAGGGAGGGGCACTACAAGGAGTGCTTCAAGTTCAAGAGGGACCAGAACGAGCAGCAGCAGTAGCAGAAAAATCAGCAATCTCTACAGGAATAGCAGGAGAAGTCAGAGCAATGTCAGTAGAAGCAACAGCAGAACCAGACCGGCTTGCGCCATTTCGGTAACATGAACGTCGCCAAGGAGGTGCGCGACGGCCTCTTCATATCGCAAAAGGAAAAGGCGGATCTGGTATGGTACAAGCACTTAGGGTGTACCAAGAGTCTGATGCAGCAGAAGGAGTGGTTTATGCAGGTGTTCTCCATTCCCCGCCGTACGATTGCTTTGGGTGGTGATCGGATGGTGTATGCTGAGGGGATTGGGATTGTGGAGATGTGATTGAAGACCCCGCGTGGCATTGAAGTGGGAGAGTTCCATGGCGTGCTATATGTGTCTAATGATGCGTTCAACCATCTCTCAGTATCCTCTCTCACCTACACAGGTTTGCGAGTCGTCTTTGACGACGACTATGACTACATCCTCGATAGGGAAAAAGGAGAGGAGTTGGCCAGGTTGGTGAAGGAAGGTGACATGTACCGCCTGTTGGGGGCGAGCAAGATCCCGCGCAAACAGAGTCTTGAAAAAGTGGTGTAAGCCTCTGATGGCAAAATCTGGCATGCGTGCTACGGCCACATCGGCATGCACGCCTTGTAGCAACTTCAAACGAACCAGATGGTGCGCGACTTCTCCACCATTTGTAACTTGAAGCAGTAGTTGTACATCGGCTCTTTGGAGGGGAAGCAGCATCGCGAGTCGTTCTCTGGAGCAGGAGAGCGCGCGAAGGAGGTGTAGGAGCTGGTCCAAACAGACTTGTGTGGCCCGATGAATACCCAGAGCTTTGGAGGCTTTAGGTATCTTCTCACCTTCATTCATGATTTTAGCCGTTACTCTGCTGTGTACTTCCTTTCCTCCAAGGACGAGTGCTTTGACAGGTTCAAGGAGTTCAAGGCCATGGTGGAGAATCAGACTAGTATAAAAATCAAGGCACTGTGCAACGACCGCGATGGAGAGTATCTGAGCAAGGAGTTTCAGATTTACCTCGTAGCAGCAGGCATAAAAGCGCAGTATACCGCGCCAAACTCTCCGTAGCAGAACGCTGTAGCAGAACGTGCCAACCGTACCTTCATTGTGTCTGCACGCTCCATGCTACACGCGGCTTGGCTGACCTACAACTTTTGGGCCGGAGTAGTGAGCATTGCGGTGTATATCAAGAATCGCAGTCAAACCAAGGCCTTGGAGCAGATGACGCCGTAAGAGGCATGGTTTGGCAAGAAGGCAAGCGTAGGTCATCTTTGCGCGTTTTGTAGCTTGGCACATATGCACGTGCCAAACGAGAAGCGGCAAAAGTGGGACGCAAAGAGCACGCAGATGCTGATGATTACCTACGCCGTGGCAAACAAGGCGTATTGCCTCTACGAGAGGGATACAGGCAACATCATCATCTCCGGGGATGTTCTCTTCAACGAGAGCAACATTATCGATACCAATATTATCTCTGAAGAGGCAGCAAAAGTAGCAGCTAACGAGGTAGTGGGAGGAGATATCCTTCCTGGCCCAGTCTCTCCTGATCTTTCCTCCACTGTGAGAGTGGGAGAACCTGTCTATTCTCCCATGTCTGATGAAGCAGATACAACGGCCTCATCCATAGAAGCAAAGGAAGAAGATACACCACCATCAACAAGAGCACTTGTGCCAGTAACATTGCACCAGCCGCCTACTAACGCTCCAGTACCTGGTCGAAGGTAATCTCTTAGGGTGCGCTACAAGCCTGGTGAGTGCGGGTTTTTCAAGATGCTCCAAAAACCAGACAAGAGGAACGTCGCACTTGCACCAGACTCTGATAAGATGACGTCGTGGAAGGAGGCCATGGCTGCACCAGATGCAACTGATAGGGCGCAAGCTGTGCAGCAGGAGATACAGTCGCAGCTCGACAACGATACGTGGGAGCTGACTGAGCATCCTCTTGGACGTAAGGTAATCAAGTACAAGTGGGTGTTCAAGAAGAAGAGGGACGTAGAAGGCAACCTCAAAAAGTACAAGGCGAGGCTGGTACTAAGGGCTACGTGCAGTAGGAAGACATCAACTACACGAAAACCTTTGCTCCTGTTGGAAAGTTTGCCTACGTACACACGCTCCTTTGCTATGCACCAGCAGAGGACTTTGAGGTCCACCACATGGACGTCAAGACGGCGTTCCTGAATGGTGACCTGGAGGAAGAAATCTACGTGGAGCAGCCGGAGGGATTCGTCATGGATGGCCAGGAGCACCTGGTTTGCAAGCTGTAGAAGTCCCTGTACCGCCTCAAGCAAGCGTCGCATCCTTGGAACCAGAAGTTGGATGCGGCGTTGCAGTACATGGGGTTTGAGCGTAGTGAGTGTGGCTGTAGCATCTATCGCTGGCAGCATGGTCATGAGGTGCTCATCATCATTGTCTATGTGGATGACATGCTCCTCCTTTCCAACAGCATGTTTGCACTACATGAGTTGAAAGAAGCCATACATGAGCGCTTTTAGATGTCCGATCTCGGGGAGGCATCATTGATATCCAGATCTTTGATATCCAGATCATGCGTGACCGCAAATCACGCTCTCTCTCTGCAACAGAGTTGCTACATCAAGGATGTGTTGTAGCGGTTCGGCATGGCAAAGGCCAAATCCATCAGCACGCCGCTGGAGACGCGGCAGTACCTCGTGAGCTTCAATTGAGAAGCAGATTCAGCTTAGCGGCAGACAGACCAGAGCACCATTGGCAGCCTCATGTACCTAATGGTTGCAACGAGGCCGGACCTCGCACATGTTGTTGTTGGATCTGGAGGAGAGAGGGAGCCTTGGAGCAGCGAGCATGTGGGACTGAAAGGGCATCACTTGTGCTGAAGAATGGTTGTTCAATCACTCAAAATGATGGAGTACATATAGAGCTAGAGCTTGGGCAAGTCAGCCCTCTCACAAGCCATACCACTTAGCCATGGAGGCTAAGGCTCACACACTAGAATCCATAATCTCACACAAGGGAGGAAATCAGCCTAGCAATCAGGCTGACCACTCACACACGACCTAGAGAGCTAGAGAATGCTCTCATGGCACACTCCTAGTGGTCACATAACCCACAAACCCATGGAGAATCGCCATGTGTCCATGGCTAGCACACAAGGATCTCACCTCACCTAAAAAGTAAGGAGAGGTACCTTTATCCTAGTCAGCACACTCTGACAAGGCAATCCTAAGACCAAGGACCTTTTTGGATATTTCTCCTATCAGGTCCTGACCCTGGACCTCTTGCCTTTTTCTTTTCTCAGGCTAAGGCATGGAGCCATCACCCATGCCCACCCAGACATCGACGGTCCATGACCCC
>SZWC01021658.1:15659-26499 GCA_023375785.1 Penium margaritaceum | reverse complement strand
AAATTTGGTGAAGGTTTCACCCCAACCCGTCACTCTCAAAGTGACGGCCTGTGCTGGCTAAAAGTGGCAGAACTTGGCTCTGATACCAAATGTTGGATCTGGAGGAGAGAGGGAGCCTTGGAGCAGCGAGCATGTGGGACTGAAAGGGCATCACTTGTGCTGAAGAATGGTTGTTCAATCACTCAAAATGATGGAGTACATATAGAGCTAGAGCTTGGGCAAGTCAGCCCTCTCACAAGCCACACCACTTAGCCATGGAGGCTAAGGCTCACACACTAGAATCCATAATCTCACACAAGGGAGGAAATCAGCCTAGCAATCAGGCTGACCACTCACACACGACCTAGAGAGCTAGAGAATGCTCTCATGGCACACTCCTAGTGGTCACATAACCCACAAACCCATGGAGAATCGCCATGTGTCCATGGCTAGCACACAAGGATCTCACCTCACCTAAAAAGTAAGGAGAGGTACCTTTATCCTAGTCAGCACACTCTGACAAGGCAATCCTAAGACCAAGGACCTTTTTGGATATTTCTCCTATCAGGTCCTGACCCTGGACCTCTTGCCTTTTTCTTTTCTCAGGCTAAGGCATGGAGCCATCACCCATGCCCACCCAGACATCGACGGTCCATGATCCCCGAAACTTCGAAAATTGATATCTCCCAATCCGGCCGTTGGATCGGGCTGAAACTTGGACCGTAGACAATTTGCCACCTGATCTTTCCAACGGTGAAGTCGGATCGACGATCGGAGTAGGCATCTGGTAGCTTCCTGGAACTTGCTCTTGTGGACCCGAAACTGAGCCGGATGGCTCCTTTCCCAACAGTTGTTAGCGCTGTGAGCCAGTAGAAGGCAGTGAAGCCGATCTTTTGCTATCTTGCTAGAACCATCAACATCGGCATCACCTACAACGGGAACGATAACAATATCATCCGCTATATAAACGCAGATTGGGCTTCAAATCCTGAGGACCGCAAGTCCATCTCTGGATATATGTTCCTCATGAATGGTGGAGCCATCAGCTGGTGCAGCAAGCAACAGGTGGTTGTGGCCACCTCAAGCAAGGAATCTATACGTCTCTCTCAGCTTTGGAGCAAAGGAAGCAGTTTGGCTTCACCGTCTCATGGCAGACATGAGAAGGAGTGCAGCAGTTCCAGTTCTTGTGCGCGTCGACAACGAGAGCACAATCGCACTTGCAAAGAATCATGAGCAACATGCACACACCAAGCACATTGATATTGCAAATCACTTTATCAGGCACATGGTGCAGGAGGGTGCTATCAAGCTAGAGTTTACTCCAACCTACAAGCAGGTTGCTGATTTTTGTACCAAGCCAGTGACACGTGAGGAGCAGCAGTTTTGCATGAAGGCATGTGGACTCAGCCCACTATGACTATAGCAAAGTGGGAGATTGTTAGGAAAGGAGCCATCCGGCCCAGTTTCAGGTCCACATGAGCAAGTTCTTGGAAACTACTAGATGCCTGCTCCAATCGAAAGGTGACGACAAGCTCAAAGGTATCCTTGTACTCTGAGCTTGCACGCTGGGAAAATCCCTTTGCCACTACTCTTGTCTTGTTCTTGTCGATAGTACCATCCTACTTGAACATTTTCCAGAGTACCCACTTTGATCCCACCATGTGCATATTTGGGATCTGGTCCACCATAACCCATGTTTCGTTTTCTTCAATGGATGCGAGTTCGCTATCCACTACCTCCTTCCACTTGGCTGCGTTTGGCATGTTCATAGCCTCCGTTATGGTCACAAGCTCGCCTTAAGCCTAGCATGACCAGCATAGTCCGCACTCTCAGCATCGTACTTGGGCAAAGGTTTCTTCTGGCGCACACTACGCCGCAGTGTTGCTGGTGGTGCTTCAATGCTTAGTTGCTTCTGTTGCTCTTGCGGTGCCGATGATCTGCTGATTGAGAAAGAGCCACCGGCCTCAGAGTTTGAATCAGAGACCTCGGACGACTCAGACTCAGCATCAGAGTCTGTCGTTGTATCAGCATGCACAGCCACTCTCCTTGAAACATCATTCTTCACTGGCACCATCTGCCAGTTTTCAAGTGCCTGATCCCATGACTCGAGAAAAACAACCCACTCTCCGGATTTACGAGCATGGAGAGGGTCCAGCGACTCTCCCTTGACGAGCATCCTTTCATCAAACTTGACATCTTGGTGTTGGGAAAAGAGTCATCCAGCTCAGTTTCAGGTCCACAAGAGCAAGTTCCTAGAAACTACCAGATGCCTACTCGGATTGTCAATCTGATTGAGTACTTGAAAGATCACTTGGCAAAATGTCTACGGTCCAAGTTTGAGGCCAATCCAACGGTCGGATTGGGAGATATGAATTTTCACTATTTCCAGGGCCATCGACCGCTGATATCTGGATCAGCATGGACGATGGCTCCATGCTTTAGCCTGAGAGAAGAAAAAGACAAGAGGTCCAGGGTCAAGACCTGATAGGAGAAACATCTAAAAAGGTCCTAGATTCTTGGGTTGCCTTGTCAGAGTGTACTGGCTAGGAAAAAGGTACCTCTCCTTATCTTTTAGGTGAGGTATGATCCTTGTGTTCTAGCCATGGACACATGGCAATTCTCCATGAGATTGTGGGTTATGTTACCACTAGGAGTGTGCCATGAGAGCATTTTCTAGCTTTCTAGGTCGTGTGTGAGTATTCAGCCTGATTGCTAGGCTGATTTCCTCCCTTGTGTGAGATTTTGGACTCTAGTGTATGATCCTTAGCCTCCATGGCTAAGAAGTGTGACTTGTGAGGGGGCTGACTTGCCCAAGCTCTAACTCTATATGTACTCTATCATTTTAAGTGATTCAACAACCATTCTTCAGCACAAGTGATATCCTTCAAGTCCCATAGGCTTGCTGCTACAAGGCTCCCCCTCTCCACTAGATCCAACACTTGGTATCGGAGCCAAGTTCTGCCGCATTCAGCCAGCACAGGCCGTCATGTTGAGAATGACGGTTTCAAAGGAAATCTTCTTCAACTTTGACAATCGATCACAAGATCTTTAAGTTCAAGTGACAAGCTTTCTAGTGAGCTCCAAATTGTGAAGATCCAACGTTTGGATTGAGAGTTATGCTCAAAACGAGGTCGGCTTGGGCTTCACTCTTCTCTCAAAATAAGACCGTCACCTTATGATGACCATAACTCTCTTGTTTCTTTGTCAAATTTAAAAAGTAGCAAATACAATTGAATTTTTTCTACTAGGCTTTTCATCGGTACAAAAATATTTACATTCCATTGGTACGTCTGGGAGAAACGCCGTTTACAAGCTCGCTAGTGTGAGGAAGAGTACGAGCAGAAGCATACCCTGTTGTCAAGAGGGCATATCTTTCAAAATCCCTTGTTGATGACCCTGTTTTATCGGTGGATCTGAAAGGTGTTTGAGCTGAATTTTTTAGTGGTGGCTCTGTTATTCAAAATTCCTAGTCTGCTGGCCTCTATAGTCCATTTTTTTTTTTAGACATATTTCTGGTAGAAGCAACAGCAGAAGCAGGGGTAGCACTGCCACTCAAGGGCAGCGTTGAGCATCACCAAGGCTCAAAATGGCAGCAGCAAGCATGGTAACACCAGCCCACCCCTTGGAGAGGCTGGAAGGATGCACCAACTTCATGTTTTGGAAGATCCGTACGCGCCTTCTTTTGGAGGAGAGGGGCTTGTGGGAGGTGGTGAGCGGCAACGAGCGCGCTCCGCCTCCACAGGCAAACGGCATCTCCACAGCAGAGGTGGCAACAAGGAAGACTCTGTAGAAAGGTGCAACAGATGCAAGTTTATCTACAATTGCAACGGCGGCATATGAGTGGAAGAAGAAGGACAGGAAGGCTTATAGGCTGCTTATTAAGACCATCTCCAGCCCGCATCTTCGGTACGTGGGTGACAAGGCTACTGCAAAAGAGGTGTGGGACACGTTGTGCAAGAAGTATGAGAGCAAGGATCCTGCATTCCTCATGGTTTTGGAGAAGAAGATGATGACGTTGAAAATGTAGGGTAGTGAAGGGATGGAGGCGTACTTGGACAAGACAAAGGAGTTGGCGAAGTAGCTGAAAGTAGCCGGCAACCCTACGGAAGACACGTGCTTTGTCCTCTTACTGAGGGGACTCCCAACGAGCTATGACATGGTGCGAAAGACATTGGAGTACCAGCCAACTCTCGACCTCGACTTCATCTGCATGCACCTGGTACACGTAGATCTGCGTCGCAATGCCGCATAGTGCAATGGTCATAGCAACAGCAGTGAAACAGCTTTCATGGCCATGGGCTCACGCAACCAGTACCAGAAGCAGTCTAGGCAGTAGAGAGGCAAGAAGGGCAAGTGCCACTATTGGCACAAACAGGGGCAGTATAAGAAAGAGTGCTGCAAGTTCAAGAGGGTCAAGGAGTAGCAGCAACAGCAGCAAAAGCAGCAATCTCCATAGCAACAGCAGCAGTAGTCACAACAAGGTCAGCAGTAGCAGCAATAGTAGAACCAGACTGGCGTGCACCATTTTGGCAATATGAACGTCGCCAAGGAGGTGCACGACCGCCTATTCATGGCAAAGTCTTACATGTCGCAGAAGGAAAAGGCGGATCTGGCGTGGTAGAAGGACTGAGGGTGTACCAAGAATCTCATGCATGTTGGAAAAGGAGCCATCCGGCTTTCAGGTCCACAAGATCAAGTTCAAGGAAAGTACTAGATTCCTACTCCGATTGTAAATCCGACTTCATCATTGAAATGGTCAAGTGGAAAAATGTCTACTGTCCAAGTTTGAGGCCGATCCAACGGTCTGATTTGGAGATATGAATTTTCAAAGTTTCGGGGGTCATGGACCGCCGATGTCTGGGTGGCCATGGGTGATGGCTCCATTCCTTAGCCTGAGAAAAGAAAAAGGCAATAGGTCCAGGGTCAAGACCTGATAGGAGAAATATCCAAAAAGGTCCTTGGTCTTAGGATTGCTTTGTCAGAGTGTGCTGACTAGCATAAAGGTACCTTTCCTTACTTTTTAGGCGAGGTAAGATCCTCGTGTGCTAGCCATGGACACATGGCGATTCTCCATGGGTTTGTGGGTTATGTGACCACAAAGAGTGTGCCATGAGAGCATTCTCTAGCTCTCTAGGTCGTGTGTGACTGGTCAGCCTGATTACTAGGCTGATTTCCCCCCTTGTGTGAGATTATGGACTCAAGTGTGTGAGCCTTAGCCTCCATGGCGAAGTACTAAGGCTTGTGAGAGGACTGACTTGCCCAAGCTCTAGCACTATATGTACTCCATCATTTAGAGTGATTGAATAACCATTCTTCAGCACAAGTGATGCTCTTCAAATCACACATGCTCGCTGCTCCAAGGCTCCTTCTCTCCTCCAGATCCAACGTACCACAAGGAGTAGTTTACAAAGCTGCTCTCCATTCCTCCCCGTCCGATTGCTTTGGGTGAAGAGCAGGTGGCATATGATGAGGGAATTCGGATTTTGGAGATGTGGTTGGAAACCGCTGCTGTAGCATGCGGCACGTGGTCGTGACCACCTCATGCACGAAAGCTGGTTACGTCTCTCTCACCTTTGGAGCCAAAGAAGCAGTTTGGCTTCAGCGCCTCATGGTAGACGTGAGTAGGAGTACAGCAGCTCCTGTTCCTGTGCGTGTCGACAATCAGAGCACAATCGTACTTGCCAAGAATCTTGAGAAGCATGAACGCACCTAGAACATTGACATTGCATATCACTTCATCACACACATGGTCTAGGAGGACGTTCCAAGTTTGAGGCTGATCCAACGATCGGATTGGGAGATATGAATCTTCAAAGTTTACAGGGTCATCGACCGCGGATGTTTGGGTGACCATGGGCGATAGCTCCATGCCTTAGCCTGAGAAAAGAAAAAGGCAAGAGGTCCAAGATCAAGAGCTGATGGGAGAAATATCCAAAAAGGTCCTAGATTCTTGGGTTGCCTTTTCAGAGTGTATTGACTAGGAAAAAGCTACCTCTCCTTACTTTTTAGGTGAGGTAAGATCCATGTCTACTAGCTATGGAAACATGGGGATTCTCAATGGGATTATGGGTTATGTGACCACTAGCAGTGTGACATGAGAGCATTTTCTAGCTCTCAAGGTCGTGTATGAGTAGTCTGCCTGATTGCTAGGCTGATTTCCTCCCTTATATGAGATTATAGACTCTATTGTTTGAACCTTAGCCTCCTTGGCTAACTGGTGTGGCTTGTGAGATGGCTGACTTGTTCAAGCTCTAGCTCTACATGTTGTTGGAACTTGAGGAGAAAGGGAGCCTTGGAGCAGCGGGCATGTGTGATTGGAAGGGTATCACTTGTGCTGAAGAATGGTTGTTCAATCACTCAAAATGATGGAGTACATCTAGAGCTAGAGCTTGGGCAAGTCAGCCCTCTCACAAGCCACACCACTTAGCCATGGAGGCTAAGACTCACACACTAGAGTCCATAACCTCACACAAGGGAGGAAATCAGCCTAGCAATCAGGGTGACCACTCACACACGACCTAGAGAACTAGAGAATGCTCTCATGGCACACTCCTAGTGGTCACATAACCCACAAACCTGTGGAGAATCGCCATGTGTCCATGGCTAGCACACAAGGATCTCACCTCATCTAAAAAGTAAGGAGTGGTACCTTTATCCTAGTCAGCACACTCTGACAAGGCAATCTTAAGACCAAGGACCTTTTTGGATATTTCTCCCATCAGGTCTTGACCCCGGACCTCTTGCGTTTTTCTTTTCTCAGGCTAAGGCTGTTGGATCTGGAGGAGAGAGGGAGCCTTGGAGCAGCGAGCATGTGGGACTGAAAGGGCATCACTTGTGCTGAAGAATGGTTGTTCAATCACTCAAAATGATGGAATACATATAGAGCTAGAGCTTGGGCAAGTCAGCCCTCTCACAAGCCACACCACTTAGCCATGGAGGCTAAGGCTCACACACTAGAATCCATAATCTCACACAAGGGAGGAAATCAGCCTAGCAACCAGGCTGACCACTCACACACGACCTAGAGAGCTAGAGAATGCTCTCATGGCACACTCCTAGTGGTCACATAACCCACAAACCTGTGGAGAATCGCCATGTGTCCATGGCTAGCACACAAGGATCTCACCTCACCTAAAAAGTAAGGAGAGGTACCTTTATCCGAGTCAGCACACTCTGACAAGGCAATCCTAAGGCCAAGGACCTTTTTGGATATTTCTCCTATCAGGTCCTGACCCTGGACCTCTTGCCTTTTTCTTTTCTGAGGCTAAGGCATGGAGCCATCACCCATGCCCACCCAGACATCGACGGTCCATGACCCCCGAAACTTCAAAAATTGATATCTCCCCATCCGACTGTTAGATCGGGCTGAAACTTGGACCGTAGACATTTTGCCACATGATCTTTCCAATGGTGAAGTCGGATTTGCGATCGGAGTAGGCATCTGGTAGCTTCCTGGAACTTGCTCTTGTGGACCCGAAACTGAGCCGGATGGCTCCTTTCCCAACAATCTCCCACTTTGCCGCAGTCAGAGTCGGCTGAGTCCACATGCCTTCATGCAGAACTGCTGCTTCTCACGGGTCACTGGCTTGGTGCAGAAATCAGCGACCTGCTTGCTGGTTGGAGTAAACTCCAGCTTGATAGCACCCTCCTGCACCATGTGCCTGATGAAGTGATAGGCGATGTCAATGTGCTTGGTGCGAGCATGGTGCTCGGGATTCTTGGCGAGTGCAATAGCGCTCTGGTTGTCGACGCGCATGGGAACAGGAACTGCTGCACTCCCACTCATCTCTGCCATGAGACGCTGGAGCCAAACTGCTTCCTTGGCTCCAAAGCTGAGAGAGACGTACTCAGCTTCTGTGCTGGAGGTGGCCACGACCACCTGCCGCTTGCTGCACCAGCTGATGGCACCTCCATTCATGAGAANTGCCACCATCAGGTACATGAGACTGCCGACGGCGCTCTGGTACTTCTGCCGCTCAGCTGCATCTGCTTCTCCACGGAAGCTCACGAGGTACTGCCGCGTCTCTAGCGGCGTGCCGATGGGTTTGGCCTCTGCCATGCCGAACCGCTGTAGGATGTCCTTGATGTAGCGACTCTGCTGCAGCGAGAGAGAGCGTGATTTTCGGTCACACGTGATCTGGATACCGAGGAAGTATGACGCCTCCACGAGATCAGACATCTGGAAGCGCTCCTGCATGGCCTCCTTGAACTCCTGCAGTGCAGACATGCTGTTGGAAAAGAGGAGCATGTCATCCACATAGACGATGATGATGAGGATCTCATGCTCATGCTGCCAGCGATACACGCTGTAGTCACACTCGCTGCGCTCAAACCCCATGCACTGCAGTGCCGCATCCAACTTCTGGCTCCAAGCACGCGACGCTTGCTTCAGGCCATACAGCGACTTCTGCAGCTTGCAGACCACATACTCCTGGCCATCCATGACGAACCGCTCCGGCTGCTCCATGTAGATCTCCTCCTCCAAGTCACTATTTAAGAATGCCGTCTTGACATCCATTTGGTGAACCTTGAAGTCCTCAGCTGCTGCATAAGAGAGGAGCGTGCGTACATAGGCAAACTTTGCAACAGGGACAAAAGTTTCTGTGTAGTCGATGCCCTCCTGCTGCGAGTAGCCCTTGGCGACCAGCCTCGCCTTATACTTTTCCAGGTTACCATCTGCTCCCCGCTTCTTCTTGAACACCCACTTGCACTTGATCACCTTACATCTTGGTGGACGCTGAGAAAGCTCCCACGTACCATTGTCTAGCTACAACTGTATCTCCTGATGCACGGCTTGCGCCCTATGTGCTGCATCCGGTGCAGCCATGGCCTCCTTGTATGACGTTGGCTCATTTGAATCTGCTACAACTGCGACGTTCATCTGTTCTGGTTTCTGCAGCATCCAGAAATGGCCGCGCTCAGCAGCTTGTAACGCATCCTAAGAGGATACCTGCGACCTGGTACTCGAGCGTTAGCGGGCGGTTGGCGCGATGCTGCTGGCACAACCGCTGCTGCTGGTGGTGCTATATCTCCCTCCTCTGCTTCTGCCGATGAGGTTCCTGTATCTGCAACATCAGACATGGGAGAGTAGAGTGATTCTCCCACTGTCACAGTAGAGGAAGGATCGGGAGAAATAGGGTCAGGAAGAATTTCTGCTCCCACTGTCTCGTCAGCTGCTGGTTCTGCTGCCTCTTCACACACGATGTTGGTGCCGATGACGTTGCTCTCATTGAAGACGACATCCCTGGAGATGATGACGTGGCCTGTATCCCTCTCGTAGAGGCGGTACGCCTTGCTTGCCACGTCGTAGCCAATCATCAGTATCTGCGCACTCTTCGCGTATCACTTTTGCCGCTTCTCCTTGTCGGCTGGCACTCCAACGTCTCTCGTACCGAATCGTAGCTGGTTGGGAGTCCTCTCAGCAAGAGGAGGATGAAGCGCGTCTCTTCCACAGGGTTGCTGGCCGCTCTCAACTGCTTCGCCAGCTCCTTTGCCCTGTCCATATACGCCTCCTTCCCTTCACCACCCTGCATTTTCAGCGCCATCATCTTTTCCTCCAAAAGCATGAGGAATGCAGGGTCCTTGCTCTCATACTTCTTGCACGATGTGTCCTACCCCTCCTTTGCAGTAGCCTTGTGACTCACGTACTAAAGATGCGGGTTGGAGATGGTGTTGACCAACAACCTATAGGCTTGCCTGTCCTTCTTCTTCCACACCTCATACGCCGTATGTATAGCTTCAGAAGAACCCACATCAGCTACACCCTTTTGCGGCGTCTTCCCCGCCACCACCTGCACTACGGTGATGCCATTTGCCTGTGGAACTGGAGCTTGCTCGTTGCCGCTCACCACCTCCCAAAAGCCCCACTCCTCCAAAAGGAGGCGGGTACGGATCTTCCAAAACGTAAAGTTGGCATGTCCCTCCAGCCTCTCCAACGTCTGGGCTGCTGTCACAACGCCAGCTGCTGCCATTTGAGCCCTTTTGATGCTCAGCGCTACCCTTGGATGGCGGCGCTATCCTTGCTTCTGCTGCTGCTTTTGCCAGAAATCTGTCTGACACAAAATGGAGTGTAGATGCCAGCAGACTGGGATTTTTGAAAAACAGAGCCCATCACTGGAAAATTAAGCTCAAAACCTTTTGGATCGACCCATAAAACAGGGTCATCATCAGGGGATCTCAAAAGATATGCCCTCTTGAAAAGAGGGTATGTTTCTGCTCCTACTCCAACTCAGACCAGCCAGTTTGTAAACAACGTTTTTCCCAAACGAATCAATGGAATGCAAATATTTTTGCACCAATATATAGCTTAGGAAAAATACTACAATTTGCATGTGCCACTTTTTAAATTTGACAAAGAAGGAAGAGAGTTATGGTCATCACAAGGCGACAGTCTTACTCATAGAGAAGAGTGTAGCCCTGGCCGACCTCGTTTTGAGCAGAACGCTCAATCCGACCGTTGGATCTTTGCAATCTTGGGCTTGTTGGAAAGCTTGTCTCTTGAACTTGAGGATCCTGTAGTCGATTGTCAAATCTGGTGAAGGTTTCACCCCAACCTGTCAAAGTGACGGCCTGTACTGGCTGGAAGTAGCAGAACTTGGCTCTGATACCAAATATTGGAACTTGAGGAGAGAGGGAGCCTTGGAGCAGCGAGCATGTGTGATTGGAAGGGTATCACTTGTGCTGAAGAATGGTTGTTCAATCACTCAAAATGATGGAGTACATCTAGAGCTAGAGCTTGGGCAAGTCAGCCCTCTCACAAGCCATACTACTTAGCCATGGAGGCTAAGGCTCACACACTAGAGTCCATAATCTCACACAAGGGAGGAAATCAGCCTAGCAATCTGGCTAACCACTCACACAC
>SZWC01021658.1:0-15615 GCA_023375785.1 Penium margaritaceum | reverse complement strand
TAGAGCTAGAGCTTGGGCAAGTCAGCCCTCTCACAAGCCATACTACTTAGCCATGGAGGCTAAGGCTCACACACTAGAGTCCATAATCTCACACAAGGGAGGAAATCAGCCTAGCAATCAGGCTGACCACTCACACACGACCTAGAGAGCTAGAGAATGCTCTCATGGCACACTCCTAGTGGTCACATAACCCACAAACCCATGGAGAACCGCCATGTGTCCATGGCTAGTACACAAGGATCTCACCTCACCTAAAAAGTAAGGAGAGGTACCTTTATCCTAGTCAGCACACTCAGACAAGGCAATCCTAAGACCAAGGACCTTTTGGATATTTCTCCCATCAGGTCTTGACCCTGGACCTCTTGCCTTTTTCTTTTCTCAGGCTAAGGCATGGAGCCATCGCCCATGGTCACCCAGATATAGACGATCGATGACCCCGGAAACTACGAAAATTCATATCTCCCAATCCGACCGTTGGATTGGCCTCAAACTTGGACCGTAGATATTTTGCCACCTGATATTAGCAATGGTAAAGTCGGATTGACGACCGGTGCAAGCATCTAGTACTTTCTTTGAACTTGCTCCTGTGGACCTGAAACTGAGCCGGATGGCTCCTTTCCCAACACATGTACCCCATCATTTTGAGTGATTCAAGAACCATTCTAAAGCACAAGTGATTCCCTTCAAGTCCCACATGCTAACTGCTCCAAGGCTCCCTCTCTCCTCCAGTTCAAACACTCGGCTGCTTATGAGCTTTGCAACCGCTTGGTCCCACAACTTGTACGCCTTCTGTCCAGTGTCGTATCCAACCATTACACACTTAGGAGCGCGTGCATCCAGCTTGCCACTTTCTTCTCCTGCTTGGACCTTTGTCCACACAGTACAAGACCCTGAAGTGTGAGGCATGTGGCTTCTTCCGTGACCAAGCCTCCTGTGGCATCCTGAGCTGCTTCTCTTGCTACTTCTTACCACGTTTTGAAGTGTGGCTGCCAGAGTGAGATTCACAAGGTAGCAAGCAGTTCTTGTAGCTTCAGCCCAGGAGCGAGGTGGGAGTTTGGTGTCAAAGAGCATGCTTCTTGTCATGGTTGAACCAGACTATCCGAGGATAGTCTGGTTCATCTGCTCCACAATGCCATTACTCTGGGTGATGTAATGTGTGGTGGTCTGGTGCTTGATGCCATGTTGGCTCAACCAGCCTTTGCACGCCTCAAACTCACCATCGTTGTCCATGCACACTGCCTTGACCTTCTTGCTTGTCTGCCGCTCTACCATCGCGACAAACTCTTGCAGCTTGTCCTTGACCTCTCCCTTTGTCTTGAGGAAGTAGATCAACATCTTGCGACTGTGGTCATCGATGAAGGTCAAGAAATACTTGCTGCTGCCGTCCGATGGGGTGCGGAATTGTCCGCACACATCAGAGTGAATCAGGTCCAAGATTGCTGTTGCACGTTGTCCATTACGCTCAAAGGGCTTTCTTTTTACCTTGCTTTGGAGGCATGGCTCACACAGCTTTTTGGCACTTTCCCTCATCCTTGGCCTTGCATCCCTCCATTCCATGAACCACTTCATGTTGTTACATAGCTTGCAGTGTACTGTCAGCCACATGGCCAAACCGCCTGCGCCACAGCTCAGCATCTGTGTTGGTGGAGTTAGTGGCCATGGTGACGGCTTGTGGTACATCAGGCCTTGGAGACTTGGGCTCTTGAATTGCCGCATATCCCTCATTTATACTCTGAAGGCTGCCATTGGCACACCTGAAGCGAAGTTCAATGTCCCCAATGGAGATGAACCCATCTTTCTCCCTTGAAGCATGGTGGTTCGTACCTCAATGCAGCCCGTAGGCTCCACGCTTGAGCGATGCCGCTTGTTTGGTTGCCGGTACGCTCTCAACCATCATGTTCGTTAACTCCTTACCCTTTCCTTTGTCCTCATATCTACAACCATGATCTCTATCTTCCTTCTTGGGAGCCTTGCACTCTCGTGCCCAATGCCCAGGCTTGCCACAATTATGGTACTTCCGAGGACGCTTTGAACTCTTTCCACCGCCACCATTATCTTTTCCTCCACCGCCACCGCTTCCGCTGCTGCTCTGACCAGAAGAGGAATTGTTCCCTTGACCACCGTACTTTGCAGCATAGGCTGAAATGTTAACCTCACTACCGCTCCGATGCATGGCCTTGTTGCATACGTACTCAGACACTTCCTCATACGTCAAATCCTTCTCCTTCCAGCCGCCAAAGACAGTGATAAGAGGACCCTTGCTTTCAGGTAGCGCCATGAGGAGGATCATGGCCTGCATATTGGAGTCGATTTCCTAATTAATTTGGGTCACTTACTATAGCAGTCCTTGCAACTGCAAGAAGAAGTCTGGAATCAAATCTCCCTCGCTCACCCTCATCAAAATCAGCTTTAGAAGGATAAAGAGGCGATTTGCAAGAGAGGTTGATTCATGTACACGTGCTAGCTTCTCATAAGCCTATGATGCATGTGTCATACCTTGGAGGTGGATATGCTACGACTCATGCACTAATGTCACAAGAATCGCAAGCGCCATGTCATTTTTGATACTCTGTGCTTCATATCCAGGGTCTGTTTTAGGAGGTTCAACCTCTTCTCAAAGGAACATCTTCAAATAGCCACGCACCCTCATGACAATCTCAAATTGCCATCTCCATGGCTAAGTAGTATTGCTTCTGAGAGAACTGACTTACCCAAGCACTAGCTCTATATGTACTCCATCATTTTGAGTGATTCAACAACCATTCTTTAGCACAAGTGATGCCCTTCCAATCCTTCATGCTCGTTGCTCTAGGGCTCCCTCTCTCCTCCAATGCCAATACTTGGTATCAGAGACGACATCTGCCATTTTTAGCCAGCACAGGCCGTCCCTTTGAAAGTGATCGCTTAGGGTGAAACCTTCACAAAATTTAAAAACAAACCACTCAATCTTCATATTCAAGAAAAGAGCTTTCCAACGAATCCACAATTGCAAAGATCCAAGAGTCGGATTGGGAGTTATGCTCAAAACAAGGTCCGCCAGGGCTACACACTTCTCTTTGACTAAGATTGTTGCCTTGTGATGACCATAACTCTCTTGTTTCTTTGTCAACTTTAAAAAGTAGCTCATACAAATTAAAGTTTTTTTCTCAGCTTGCCATTGGTTTAAAAATATTTGCCTTCCATTGGTACGTTTGGGAGAAACACAGGTAACAAGATGGTTGGTGTGAGCTGGAGTAGGAGGAGAACTATACCTTTTTTTTAAGACGGCATATCTTTCAAAATCCCCTATTGATCACCCTGTTTTATGGATCGATCTGAAAGGTTTTGAGCAGTTTTTCGAAATTCCAAGTCTGCTGCCCTTAACAGTCCATTTTCTGTCCGAGAGATTTCTGGCAGAAGCAACAACAGTAGTAGGGATAGCGCCGCCACTCAAGGGGAGCGCTGAGCATCACAAAGGCTCAAAATGGCAGCAACAGGTGTAGTAACAGCAGCCTAGTCCTTGGAGAGGTTGGAAGGACGCGCAACCTTCACGTTTTGGAAGATCCGTACCCGCCTCCTTTGGGGAACAGTGGCTTGTGGGAGGTGGTGAGCGGCGACGAGCGCGCTCCACCTCCACACGCAAAAGGCATCACTATAGCAGAGGTGGTGGCGGAAAAGATGCCGTACAAATGTGTAGCAGATGCAAGTTCATCTATAATTGCAGTGGCAGTATATAAGGAGTGGAAGAAGAAGGACAGGTAGGCTTACAGGCTGCTTGTCAACACCATCTCCAGCCCGCATCTTCAGTACGAGAGCGACTAGGCTACTACAACCAGCAGTAGCAGCGGTCTGGGCAGCAATGAGGCAAGAAGGGCAAGTGCCACTATTGCCAGAAAGATGAGCACTACAAGAAAGAGTGCTTCAAGTTCTAGAGGGACCAGAAGGAGCAGCAGTAGCAGCACCAAAAGCAGCAATCTCCATGAAAACAGCAGCAGTAGTCATAGCAACATTAGTAGCAGAGCCAGAAGCAGAACCAGACCGGCGTGCGCCATTTTGGCAACATGAACGTTGCCAAGGAGGTGCGCGACCGTCTCTTCATGACGAATTCTGACATGTCGTAGAAGGAAAAGGCGGATCTGGCATGGTAGAAGGATTCTAGATGTACCAAGAGTCTGACATACCACAAGGAGTGGTTTACGCAGATGCTCTCCATTCCCCTCCTGACCGATTGCTTTGAGTGATGATCGGGTGGTCTATGTTGAGGGAATTGGGATTGTGAAGATGTAGTTGGACACCTTGCGTGGCATTGAAGAGGGAGTGTTCCATGGCGTGTAGTATGTGCCTGATGCTGCATTCAAACTTCTCTCAGTGTCCTCTCTCACAAACACTCGACTGCGCCTCGTCTTTGACGACAACTATGGCTGCATCCTCGACAAGGAAACAAGAGAGGAGTCGGCCAGGTCTATGAAGGAAGGCGACATGTACCGCCTGTTGGGGGCGACCAAGATCCCGCGCAAGTAGAGTCTTGCAGCAGTGGTGTAGGGCAGAGATGGCAAAATCTTGCATGCGCGCTACGGCCACATCAGCATGCGCGCCTTGCAGCAACTTCAAACAAAGCAGATGGTGCGTGATTTGCTCACCATCTGTAACTTTGAGCAGCAGTTATGCATCGGCTATTTGGGAGGGGAAGCAGCATCATGAAGCGTTCTCTAGAGCACGGGAGCATGCGAAGGAGGTATTGGACCTGGTCTACACAGACTTGTGTAGCCCGATGCAAACCGAGAGCTTTGGAGGCTCTAGGTATTTTCTCACCATCATTGATGATTTCAGCTGTTACACTGGTATGTACTTCCTTTCCTCCAAGGACCAGTGCTTTGACAGGTTCAAGGACTTCAAGGCCATGATGGAGAACCAGACTGGCAAGAAAATCAAGGCGCTCTGCAGCGGCCGCGGTGGAGAGTATCCGAGCAAGGAGTTTCAGGACAACCTCGCTGTAGGAGGCATTAAAGTGCAACGCAATACGTCATACTCGTCGTAGCACAACAGTGTAACAGAACGCGCCAATCGTACCATCGTTGAGTTGGCACGCTCCATGCTGCACACGGCTCGGTTGACCTACGACTTTTGGGCCGAAGCAGTGAGCACTGCGGTGTACACGCAGAACCATAGTCCAACCAAGACCCTGGAGCAGGTGAGGCTGTACGAGGTGTGGTTCGGCAAGAAGCGCAACGTAGGTCATATTCGCGCGTTGGGCAGCTTGGCACACATGCTCGGGCCAAAGGAGAAGCGATATAAAAGTAGGCGCAAAGAGTCCACACATGCTGATGATTGGCTACAACATGGCAAGCAAGGCGTATCGCCTCTAGAAGAGGAATATAGGCTTCATCACCATCTCCAGGGATGTCGTCTTCAATGAGAGTAATTTCATTGGCACCAGTATTATGTGTGAAGAGGCAATCGAAGGAGCAGCTGACAAGGCAGTAGGAGTAGATATCCTTCCTGACCCATCCTCTCCCGACCCTTCCTCCACTGTGACAGTGGGAGAACGAGTCTATTCTCCCATGCCTGATGCAGGAGATACATCGGCCTCATTGGCAGAAGCAGAGGAAAACGATGCACCACCATCAGCAGGAGCAGTTGTGCGAGCAGCATCGTGCGAGCCGCCTGCTAACGCTCCAGCACCAGATCGAAAGTACCCTTTTAGGATACGTTGCAAGCGTGGTGAGCGCGGGCATTTGTGGATGCTCCAAAAGCCAGACCAGATGAACGTCGCAGTTACAACAAACTCTGATGAGTCGATATCGTACAAAGAGGTAATGATTGCACTAGATGCAGCAGATTTGGCACAAGGTGTGCAGTAGGAGATACAGTCGCAGCTGGATAACTGTACGTGGGAGCTGAGTGAGCGTGCACCTAGACGCAAGGTAATCAAGTGCAAGTGGATATTAAAGAAGAAGAGAGGTGCAAATGGTCACCTTGAAAAGTACAAGGTGAGGCTGGTCGCCAAGTGCTACTTGCAGCCGGGAGGCATCAATTACACGGAAACCATTGCTCTTGTTGCAAAGTTTTCCTTAGTGCGTACGGTTATTTCTTATGCAATACTTGAGGACTTCAAGATTCACCATTCAGATATCAAGATATCATTCTTAAACGGTGACTTGGAAGAGGAGATTAAGATAACGCAGCCGTAGGGATTCCTCATGGATGGCCAAGAACACCTGGATTTACTTGGTTTGTAAGCTGTAGAAGTTGGTGTACGGCCTCAAGCAAGCGTCGCGTGCTTGGAACCAGAAGTTGGATGCGGCGTTGCAGTGCATAGGATTCAAGCGCAGCGAGTGTGGCTACAACGTCCATTGCTTGCAGCATGAGCATGAGGTCCTTATCATCATCGTGCATGTGGATGACATGCTCGTCCTTTCCAACAGCATGTCTGCTCTAAGGAGTTCAAGGGGGCCATGCAGGAGCGCTTCCAAATGTCTGATCTCCGGTAGGCGTCATACTTCCTCAGAATCCAGATCATGCGTGACCGCAAATCACGCTCTTTCTCGCAGTACCCGAGCCGCTACATCAAGGATGTTTTGTAGCGGTACCTCGTGTACCTCATGGTGGTAACCAGGCCGGACCTCGCACAGGCTGTTAGCCCTATGAACCAGTACAAGGACAATCCCAGACCTGATCACCTGAAGGCAGTGAAGCGGATCTTTTGCTACCTTGGTGGAACCATCAACACTGGCATCACCTACAATGGAAACGACAGCATCATCATCGGCAATATAGACACATATTGGATTTCAAACCTTGAGGACCGCAAGTCCATCTCTAGACATGTGTTCCTTATGAATGGTGGAGCCATCAGCTGGAACAGCAAGCAGCAGGTGGTCGTGGCTACCTCAACGAGAAAGCTTAGTACGTCTCTCTCAGCTTTGGAGCCAAGGAAGCAGTTTGACTTCAATCTCTCATGGCAGAGATGAGTGGGAGTACAACAATTCCCGTTCCTATGCACGTTGACAACCAGAGCACAATCACATTCGCCAAGAATCCTGGGGACCATGTACGTACCAAGTACATTCACATCGCATATCAGGCACATGGTGCAGGAGGGTGCTATTAAGCTGGACTTTACTCCAACGAGCAAGCAGGTCGCTGATTTCTGCACCAAGCCAGTGACTTGTGAGAAACAGATGTTCTGCATGGAGGCATGAGGACTCAGCCATCTTTAACTAGGGCAAAGTGGGAGATTGTTGGATAAAGAGCCATCCGGCTCAGTTTCAGGTCAGTAAGAGCAAGTTCCAGGAAACTATGAGATTTCTCCACTCATCATCAATCTGACTTCCTCTTTGGAAAGATCAGGTGGCAGAATGTCTACGGTCGAAGTTTGAGGCTGATCCAACGGTCGGATTGGAAGATATGAATTTCAAAGTTTTGAGGTCATCGACCGCCGACATCCGGGTGACCATGGGCGATAGCTCCATGCCTTATCCTGAGAAAAGACAAAGGCAAGAGATCCAGGGTCAAGACTAGATTCTTGGATTGCCTTGTCAGAGTGTATTGACTAGGAAAAAGGTACCTCTCCTTACTTTTTAGGTGAGGTGAGATCCTTGTGTGCTAGCCATGGACACATGGCCATTCTCCATGGGATTGTGGGTTATGTGACCACTAGGAATGTGCCATAAGTTCATTTCCTAGCTCTCCAGGTCGTGTGTGAGTGGTCAGCCTGATTGCTAGGCTGATTTCCTCCCTTGTGTGAGATTATGGGCTCTAGTGTGTGAGCCTTTGCCTCCATGGCTTAGAGGTGTGGCTTGTGAGAGGGCTGACTTATCCAAGCTCTAGCTCTATATGTACTCCATCATTTTGAGTGATTTAACAACCATTCTTCAGCACAAGTGATTCCCTTCCAGTCCCACATGCTTGCTGCTCCAAGGCTCCCTCTCTCCTCCAGTTCCAACACTTCTTCTTGAACATGTTGCTGAGATCTATCTTCAGCTTCTTGAACAGTTTGTCCAATGACGAGCACATGATCAGGTCATGCACGTATAGTGCAACCGCATCAAGCCTTGGTCATCCTACTGCACATAAACACTAGGATCATTCTCGTAGTGCGTGAAGGTGAGTCCGGCCATGAAGCCGTCCATCTCCTTGTACTACATCCTTGGGGTTTGTTTCAGCCGGTAGAGTGCTTTGAGCAGTTTGCAAACCTTGCCCTCTGGAGCTTTGACTCCCTCGGGCACTTCCATCAGCACTTCTTTGTCTAGCTTCCCGTAGAGGAAAGCTGTCTTGACATCCATTTGGTGGACCTCTAGATCTTTTGCAGCAGCAATATCCAACATGGATCTCATGGAGGCAAAGATGACGACAGGCGCAAAGGTCTCTTCGTACTACAAGCCTGCATGCTGGGAAAACCCCTTTGCCACAACTCTTACCTTGTACTTGTCCATAGCACCATCTTGCTTGAACGTTTTGTGGAGTACCCACTTTGACCCGACCACCAGCGCGTTTGCGGGAGTGTCCACCAGCACCCATGTTTTGTTCTCTTCAATGGATGCGAGTTCGCTATGTAGTCCCTCCTTCCACTTGGCTGCATCTGGCATGTTCATGGCCTCCGTTACGGTCACAGGCTCTCCCTGAGAGAAGCATGACCTACTGAGTCCGGTCCATTCTGCATTTTGAGCATCGTACTTCGAAGGAGGTTTCTTCAGGTACATACTACGCCTGATTATTGCTGGTGGTGGTTCAAGGCTAAGTTGCTTCTGTTGCTCCTCCCTTGCCAGTCATCCGGTATGTAAGGAAGATTCACAAGGTAGCATACAATTCTTGCAGCTTCTGTCCATAAGCAAGATGGGAGTTTGGCGTCAAAGAGCATGCTTCATCTCATGCCAAAGATAGTCTGGTTCATCCGCTCGCTAATGCCATTACTCTGGGGGGTGTAAGGCGTGCTGGTTTCGTACTTGATGTCATGTTGGCTCAACCAGCCTTCCCACGCCTCGTACTCACCACTGTGTTCTGTATGTAGTGCCTTGACCTTCTTGTTTGTCTGCCACTCTACCATCGCGATAAACTCTTGCAGCTTCTCCTTGACCTCTCCCTTTGACATGAGGAAATAGATCTCCATCTTGCGACTGTGGTCATCGATGAACGTCAAAAAATACTTGCTGCCACCATTCGAAATAGTGTGGAATGGTCCGCACACATCGGATTGAATCAGATCCAAGATTGCCACCGCACGTTACTCATTACGCTCAAATGGCATTCTCTTTGCATTGCCTTTGAGGCATGACTTACATAGAATTTTGCACTTTCCTTCATTTTTGGCCTTACATCCCTCCATCCCTTGAACCACTTTGTGCTGCTGAATAGCTTGTAGTGTGTTGTCGGCCACATGGCCAAACTGCTTGTGCCACAGCTCAGCTTCTGTATTGGTGGAGTTAGCTGCCATGGTCACGGCTTGTGGTGCAACAACAGGCTTTGGAGACTCGGGCTCTTCAATCGCCGTATATCCCCTGTTTGTCCTCTTTAGTGGTTTGGTTTGCAGTACGTAGAGTCCATCAACTCTTGGTACCTATGCGACAAGACTCTCTTGGGATAGATGATCTTGATGTCCTTGTTCTTGACAATCACAGCCTCCTCCTCCTTGAAGATGACCGTCATGTCATGGACTGTGATTTTGGACACTCACAAGAGGTTTACCACAAAAGACGGCATGTAGACTACGTTCTCGAGCTTCAAGTCTTTTTCAGCACCGTTCACGTTGATGTTAATCAAGTTATCTCCCTCGCCTTGCGCACTGACAAGGTTGCTGTTGGCATACCTAAAATAACATTCTGTGTCCCCAATGTAGATGAATCCATCCTTCTCCCTTGAAGCGTGGTGGTTGAAGCAAAGGCTTCAGGCTTGAGGACTCCCGCTCCCTTGGTTGCCAGCAAGCTCTCAGCGATCATGTTTGTCAACTGCTTATTCTTTCCTTTGCCCTCATATCTACCACCATGATCTTAGTCTTCCTTCTTTGGAGTCCTGCACTCCCGTGCCAAATACCCAGGCTTGCCACAGTTTTGGCACTTCCCAGGACGCTTTGAATTCATTCTACCACCACCATTGCCTTTTCCTCCACCTTACTGATTTCGATGCTGCTCAGACAAGAGGAATTACTGCCACGACCACCGTATTGTGCAGCATAGGCTGAACTATTAGCCTCACTACCGCTACGACGCATGGCCTTGTTGCGCACATCCTCAGACACTGCCTCATACATTGGATTCTCCTCCTTCCAACCGCCAAAGACGGTGATCAGAGCCTCCTTACTTTCACGTAGCGCCATGAGGAGGATCATGGCCTGCATGTTGGTGTCGATTAGCACGTTCATTTGAATTACTTACTAAAACAGTCCCTCAAACTGCAACACGAATTCCAAAATCAACTCTTCTTCGCTCACCCTCATGAAAATCAGCTTTTGAAGGATGAAGAGGTGATTTGCAGGAGCTGTAGATTGGTGTACAACTTCTCATAAGCCTTTGATGCATGTGTGATATCGTCGAGGCTGACATATTGTGACTCATACACTGATATCACAAGAATAGCAAGCGCCATGTCATTTTTGATACTCCATGCTTCATATCCAGGATTTGCTTTTGGAGGTTCAACCTCTTCTCCAAGGAACATCTTCAAGTAGCCAAGCATCCTCATGAAAATCTCAACTTGCCATTTGCAAAAGGGAAAACCAAGCCCTGTGAACTTTGATATCCCACGGTTGACCTGCTCAAGAGTGAGCATCGCGTGTGTCATCATACTGCTTCTCTGCTTCTCTCCTTTCTTGAGGCCAATGTAGGTTGATGTATGATGTTGTCTGCTACCGGTTTAGAAGGTATTCGCCTACAAGCACAGAAAAAGACACACTAGTAAATCCAAGGTCAAGTCTCCAAGGGTGGAGCTTATCATGGTTAGGACCCAACGTTCATACCTCCAAGGGTAGAGCTTATCCTTGGCCCTTGTTCGCTAAGTGCCAACACCCACAGTTGGAGCTGATGGAGCAGATGGNCAACTTGCCATTTGCAAAAGGGAAAACCAAGCCCTGTGAACTTTGATATCCCACGGTTGACCTGCTCAAGAGTGAGCATCGCGTGTGTCATCATACTGCTTCTCTGCTTCTCTCCTTTCTTGAGGCCAATGTAGGTTGATGTATGATGTTGTCTGCTACCGGTTTAGAAGGTATTCGCCTACAAGCACAGAAAAAGACACACTAGCAAATCCAAGGTCAAGTCTCCAAGGGTGGAGCTTATCATGGTTAGGACCCAACGTTCATACCTCCAAGGGTAGAGCTTATCCTTGGCCCTTGTTCGCTAAGTGCCAACACCCACAGTTGGAGCTGATGGAGCAGATGGAGCTGATGGAGCTGATGCGCACTACAAGACAGAGAGGAGAGAGAGTGCGTAGAAGCGTGCTTTACAACTAGTCAGTATGGGCCCACAACCCTTTGTCAACCTGCCTCAAGGAATAGTCGAGAAAACAGGTTCCGACAGAATGGTTCCTGCCGACTGCTCTTGGTATTACAACCAAGAGATAATCTCACCCTCAGAGTCAAGATTCCACACTGAGCAATTCATGGGAATGACTTCTTTGCATTGTGTCCTTAGCACGTGGTCATTATCACGCGAGGAGCGAGCTCCTGGGGCTTAGACCAACCAATATTTTTTAGTGTCTGCCTCTGGTAGACAACACAGTGAGGAGTCTCAATGTAATAAATGTACTCAATGAGGGGTAGTTAAAGTCCTAGAACAAGCCTCTAACCTAGGCGCGAAGTGGCTCCTTGGATGAGCCACTTTGAGGGCAATCTGGATTGCATCAATCCCCCCTGCCTACACGGCGCACTTTGTGACTGCCAAGTGGTCCCAGGAACCAGGAAGGACCTTGGAATATTCAAAGATGTCATGACAACCTTCTTATCCCCCTTTTGGTCACAAAATAAATTAATGACCGGGCAGGGATTCGACCGAGAGACCTCTCGCTCCAGAGACTAATCTTGGAACATCTAAGCCACAAGGAATTGTCCCGCATAGTGTTTGCTGGCTATACTATCCAGATTAGACAAAGCGGACTTGCTCCAAAGGAGCATGGTATGCCTTGTCCATCTAGACCAGACTTTGGAGACTTACTCCAAGGGAGCAGTGCATGCCTAGTCTTTCCTTTGCCGGTCCAAATATCGGTCATGGACAAGCAACATATCAGGTCAACACAAGGATCCTGCATTTGTCATGTTTTTGGAGGAGAAGATCCAACATTGGGATTGAAAGTTATGCTCAAAACAAGGTCGGCCAGGGTTGTACTCTTCTCTTTACGTAAGATTGTGGCCTTCTAAGGACCATAATCCTTTCATTTCTTTATCAAATTTCAAAAGTACCACATAGGAATTAAAGTATTTTTCCTACGCTTTCCATTGATGCAAACATATTTGCTTTCCATTTGTACGTTTGGGAGAAAGGCCGTTTACAAACTAGCTGGTGTGAGCTGGAGTAGGAGTAGCAGCATACCCTATTTTCAAAAGGGCAAATCCCCCTGATTTTTAAATTTGACGTCTGGATTTTTTATAATTATCTGATCCTTAATTTCAACGAGAAATGGCCATGATCCTTAAATTTGACGAAGAGGCGGGTTCAAATTTGATGTGTTCCGAGAATTTGACAAATGTCTCTTAGTGAAAGCTTGGCGAGCATCCCAGCCCTTACAGAGGATGGAAGGACGCGCCAATTTTACATTTTGGAAGATCCGTACCCGCCTCCTTTTGGAGGAGAGAGGCTTGTGTAGCGATGAGCGCGCTCTGCCTCCACAGGCAAAAGGCATCACCGTAGTGGAGGTGGTGGCGGGGAAGACATCGCAGAAAGCTGAAGTAGATGCAACTTCATCTATAACTGCAGCGGCGGCATATGAGGAGTGGAAGGACAGGCAAGCCTACAGGTTTCTTGTCAATACCATCTCCAACCCGCATCTTCCGTACGTGAGTGACAAGACTACTATAAAAGAGGGTTGGGAAACATTGAGCAAGAAGTATGAGAGCAAGGATCCTGCCTTCCTCATACTTTTGGAGGAGAAGATGATGGCATTGACAATGCAGGATGGCAAAGGGATGGAGGTGTACTTGGACAAGGCAATGGAGTGCCAACCGACTCTCGACCTGGACTTCATCTGCACGCATCGAGTACAGGTGGAACTGCGTCGCAATGTAGCAAAGCGCGTTAGCAGCAACAGCACCGGTGAAGCAGCTTTCATGGCCATGGGCTCACGCAACTAGCACCAACAACAGTCTGGGTACCAGAGAGGCAAGAAGAAGGGCAAGTGTCACTATTGTCAAAATGAGGGGTACTACAAGAAAGAGTACTTCAAGGTCAAGAGGGACCAGAAGGAGCAGCAACAAAAGCAGTAAAAGCAACAAGCTCCACAGCAACAGCAGCAACAGCAGCAACTGTCACAACAACGTCAGCAGCAGCAACAGCAAAACCAGACTGGCGTGTGTCATTTTTGAAACATTAACGTCGCCAAGGAGGGGCATGACCGCCTCTTTATGGTAAACTCTGACATCATGCAGAAGGAAAAGGCGGATCGGGCATGGTACAAGGAGGCATGTTGTACCAAGAGTCTGACGTACCACATAGAGTGGTTTACGCAGCTGCTCTCCATTCACCTTGGACCGATTGCTTTGGGTGATGATAGGGTTCTGTATGCTGAGGAAATTCGGATTGTGGAGATGTGGTTGGAGACCCCGCGTGGCATTGATGTGGGAGTGTTCCATGGCATGCTATATGTCCTTGATGCTGCATTCAACCTTCTCTTGATGTCCTCTCTCACTAACTTATGACTACGAGTCGTCTTTGACGATGACTATGGCTACGTCCTTGACCAGGAAACCTGAGAGGAGTTGGCCAGGTTGTTGAAAGAAGGCGACGTATACCGCCTGTTCGGGGTGACCAAGATCCCGCGTGAGCAGTCTTGCAGTAGTGGTACAGGCCACATATGGAAAAATCTAACATGCGCACTAGAGCCACATCGGCATGGGCGCCTTTCAGCAATATCAAGCAAAGCAGATGGTGCGTGACTTGCCCACCATCTCTAATTTTGAGCAGCAGTTGTGCATCGTCTGTTTGGAGAGGAAGCAGCATCACGAGGCGTTCTTGGGAGTAGGGGAGCGTGGGAAAGAGATGCTGGAGCTGGTCCACATAGAATTGAGTGGCCCTATACAGACCCAGAGCTTTGGAGGCTCTAGGTGTTTTCTCACCTTCATTGATGATTTCAGCCGTTACACCGCTTTCTATATCCTTTCCTCCAAGGACCAGTGCTTTGACAGGTTCAAGGACTTCAAGGCCATGGTGAAGAACCAGACTAGCAAGAAAATCAAGGCGCTGTGCAGCAACTACGGTAGAGAGTACCTGAGCAAGGAGTTCAAGGACTACCTCGCAGCAGCAGGCATCAAGGCGTAGTGCACCGCGCCATACCTACCGTTGCAGAACGGCAAAGCAGAACGTGCCAACCGCACCATGGTGGAGTCGGTGCATTCCATGCTGTACACAGCTCGGCTCACGTACGACTTTTGGGCCGAAGTAATGAGCACTGCAATGTACATCAAGAACCGCTGTCCAACCAAGGCCCAAGAGCAGATCACGGTGTACAAGGCGTGGTTCGGCAAGGAGGGCTTGGGTCATCTTCGCACGTTTGGCACTTTGGCGCACATGCACGTGCTGAAGGACAAGCGGCAAAAATGGGACGCAAAGAGGGCACAGATGCTGATGATTGGCTATGACGTGGCAAGTAAGGTATATCGTCTCTACGAGGGGAATACTGGCCACGTCATCATCTCCAAGAACGTCGTTTTCAACGAAAGGTACGTCATCGACACCAATATTTTATGCGAAGAGGCAGTAGAACCAGCAACTTCCAAAGCAGTGGGAGCAGATATTCTCCCTTGTTCCGCCTCTCTTAAACCTTCCTTTACTGTGAAAGTGGGAGAATCACTCTATTATCCGATGTCTGATGCAATAGATAGAGTGGCCTCATTGGCAGAAACTAAGGACAAAGATACACTAACAACATGCGAGTCGCCTAGTAACGCTTCAGCACCAGGTCGACGTACAAGCCTGGTGAGCGCGAGAATTTTAAGATATTGCAAAAATCAGATCAGATGAATGTCGCAGTTGCAGCAGATTCAGATGAGAAAACTTCCTATAAGGAGGCCATGGCTGCACCAGATGCAGCACATCGGGCGCAAGCTGTGCAGCAAGAGATACACTCACTGAGCGTCCACCAGAATGCAAGGTAATCAAGTGGAAGTGGAAGAAGACGGATGGAGATGGAAACCTTGAAAGGTACAAGGCAAGGCTAGTCGCCAAGGGCTACTCGCAGCAGGAAGGCATCGACTACAAAGTAACCTTTTCTCTTGTTGCAAAGTTTGCCTTTGTGTGCATGCTCCTTTCCTATGCAGCTGCAGAGGACTTCTGTTGGATCTGGAGGAGAGAGGGAGCCTTGGAGCAGCAAGCATGTGGGACTGAAAGGGCATCACTTGTGCTGAAGAATGGTTTGTTCAATCACTCAAAATGATGGAGTACATATAGAGCTAGAGCTTGGGCAAGTCAGCCCTCTCACAAGCCACACCACTTAGCC
>SZWC01021657.1:18208-29337 GCA_023375785.1 Penium margaritaceum | reverse complement strand
CTCTCTCTCAATTGCTTTTAGTCAATTCATTGAAAAAAAGAAAAAAAACTGAATCATTTTTTAGATTCTTCCACTTATGTTAGGTTTTTAACAACATAAAATCTCTCTCTCTCTCTCTCTCTCTCTCTCTCTCTCTCTCTCTCTCTCTCTCTCTCTCTCTCTCTCTCTCTCTATGGCGCTTGACCCTGGCACACTGAGGGAAGCTCTCTCATGACAAGATGCTGATGCTTGGCGTGGTGCGTGCGAGGATGAGCTTCGCGCCATCCGAGAGTACAGAGTTTACGAGCGAGTCGACCTTCCACCTGGGAGGAAGGCTATTCAAGTCCAGTGGGTCTTTCGCAAGAAAGTGAAGCCGGATGACTCATTGGAATGCCACAAGGCTCGCTTGGTCTACAAGGGGCACTCTCACATTGAGGGCATCGACTACACTGACACCTTTGCCCCTGTCAACCGCATGACCTTAGCTCGAGCTCTGTTCGGTGTAGGGGCTCAGCATGACTGGGAACTGCACCGGATGGATGTGAACAATGTGTTCCTCCATGGCTCTCAGGATGAGGAGATTTACGTGGCTCAGCCACCTGACTTTGACGATGGTGACAAGGTCTGGCTCTTGCACAAGTCCTTGTACGGCCTCAAGCAGTCTCCTCGGTGTTTGAACCAGGAGATCATTGGCACCCTGACTTGTGTGAGATATTTATTGAGCGAGGTAGATCCCTCTCTCTTCATCCGACGGACGCTCGAGCGATTCCCCATCATCCTGGTCTATGTTGACGACCTTCTGATCGAGTCTCCTTCACTGGAGGCCAAGGCTGTCCTCCATACTGCCTATAGGATGAAGGACCTTGGTCCTGCAATGGTGTTTCTTGGCATGGAGATCGTGCGAGACCGCAAACGTCGTACTTTACTACTGCATCAGGCCCGATACGCACGTGTTGTGGGGGAGCGCTTCAACAAACTCCTCGGCGCAATGCCCATGGCTTCCACACCTCTCACGCCTGACGGGAAGGATGCCCTGAAGGTCAACGATCCCACAGAATTGGGGGAGACAGTGGATGTGACCCTGTACACCCGTCTCATCGGATCTCTGATGTACCTGGCCACTACCACACGTCCTGACATCGCATTTGTCGTCAACCTCCTTGCCCAATTTTTGTAGGCTCCACCTGTTAGAGCCCTTCACGCGGCTGTGCGAGTGGTGCAATACATGGTCTCCACACCGTACCTTGGACTCTGTGTTTGCCGATAGTGTTCGGTGATCCTTAACGGCTACACCGACAACGATAGGTCTTGGAGCTTAGATGGACGCAGTCGCACCGATTACATGTTCTTGCTCGGTGGGACCGTTGTGTCCTGGCGTAGCGGGAAGTAGAGCTGCATTGCACGTAGCTCATCGGAGGCAGAGTACGTTGCTCCGGGTGCAGGGGCTGCTGAGGCGGTATGGAAATGACATGCAGCGTGCTGACTTCTTGACGAAGGCACTAGCACGGGGAAAGATCGTGGTGGCCATTCGTTCTATTGGACTTCGCCCCTTGCCTGAGAGTGGTTGAGTGTGGGGTGTGTCTGTGTACGTGTCACATTTGTCGTTGCACTCGTACTACTCGTCTCAGTGCTGCACGTGTATGGACATGTGTACCATCGGGTCATGGGGGAGTGTTGTGATTTGTGACATTCCTGTCGACCTGTACAATTCACTGTGACCACCCGGCCGTGTCCATACTCGTGCAGATCCGTGATGCAGACCCTGATGGTACCGGTGCATCATCTGTTGGCGGACTACCAGCTTGGAGTTCATTGACGACCGTTCCAGAGCTTTAGACGCTACCCGAGACCTATTATAGTTTTTCTGCAGCACGCAGGAGTCTATCGGTGGACTGGCCATGGGCTCGATTTGCATGTTTTTGCATTGTGTGTCTGAAAATTTGCAAGGAAGCTTCCTAGTTTTGCTGCTGCTCATGTGGCGACACTGTCCAGCCAGCTAGCGCACTAGCAAGCAAGCACGCGCAAGAAACAACAAGAATCAGGCTAGGGAGATGCGCAAAGTCTCATAAGCTCCAATAGCTTTGTAATGCAGAGAGAGTTGACAACTGACAAGCACACAACATAAATGCCTGCCGCGGCACATAGCGGGTGACGCACGCGGCAGTCTCAGTTTGTCCTGAAACCGGCTCAAATCCACTGTTTTGGCCGCAACTCTGTGCATAGCCATCCAAACACAACACCGTCTGAACCTAGAGATGCAAAATCTCAAGCCGGACGCTACAACTGGTCACACGCACAAGTCTGGCATCGATCAGTGGAAGGAAAATGCAAAACATGCAAATCGGGCTTGAGATCCAGTCCACCGAGAAAACTCTAGCGTCTGCAGAAAAACTACAGAGCACCCCAGCAAGCACCCGGGACGTCCAGGCAGCTGTTTGGCAGCTGCTGGTGGATGGATCCACCAACCGTCAGTGCTCCGGCGCCAGCTGGGCCCACATCAGGGATCTACATGAGCATGGAAACGGCCGAGTGGTCACAGTAAGCTGTACAAATGGACGGAAATAACTCACATCACAACACTCCCCCATGCGTAGCCTGACAGAACAAATGGCCACCATGAACTTTCCACGCGCAAGTGCCTTGGTCAAGAAGTCAGCCCGCTGCATGTCCGTGCCGACGCAGATGATGGAGATCACCTGTCGCTCCACAAGATCACGCACAAAGTGATGCTCAACAGCAATGTGCTTTGTGCGTGTATGAAACACACCAGAGTTCTCTGTAATGGCAAGAGCACTCTGGTTGTCACATCGCAGAACGATGCAAGGCACAGATTGACGCAACTCACAAAATAGACGTTGTAGCCATGCCGCCTCAGCAGCCCCAGCCCCCAGAGCAACATACTCAGCCTCTAATGAGCTACGTGCGATACAACCCTGGTTGCCATTTCGCCATGACACAGTGGTGCCACCAAGCAGGAACACGTAGCCTATCCGACTGCGCCCATCGGGACTCCACGCCCAGTCACTGTCTGTGCAGCCGTTGACTACCACCGAAAACTGCCGTCGAAAGCAGAGTCCAAGGTACTATGTGGACACCACATACCGCACCACTCGTACAACCGCATGAAGGGCTCTCGCCCGAGAACACTGTGAAAACTGTGCAAGGAGATTGACAGCAAAGGCAATGTTAGGTCGTGTGGTAGTGGCCAAGTACATCAAGGAGCCAATCAGGCGCAAGTACAAGGTCACGTCCACTGTCTCCCCCAGGTCTACAGGATCATCCACCTTCAGAGCATCCTGCCCGTCAGGTGTGATGGGGGTGGAGGCTGTAGGAACTACACCCAGAAGGTCAGCAAACCGCTCCCCCACAATGTGGACGTAACGTGCATGATGCAACAAGAGTGTCCGTCACTGACGATCACGCACGATCTCCATGCTGAGAAGCACAGCTGCAGGACCAAGGTCCTTCATCCTGTAGGCAGCCTGGAGAACTGCCTTGGCCTCCTTCATGGCCTCCATAGAAGGAGACGCAATCAGGAGGTCATCCACGTAGACCAGGATGGCCGTGAAGCTCTCAGCTGTCCGTCTGAGAAAGAGGGACGGGTCAGTGTTACTCTGTACGTAACCGGCACGTGTCAGTGTACCAGTGATCTCCAAGTTCCAGCACCTGGGTGACTGTTTCAGGTTGTACAAGGCCTTGCGCAAGCGCGAGACCTTGTCACCGACCTTGAATCCAGGTGGCTGGACCATGTAGATCTCCTCCTCTAAGGTGCCATGAAGGAACGCGCTGTTCACGTCCATCTGGTGTAGCTCCCAGTCGTGGTGAGCAATAACCCCAAACAGAGCGCGAGTAGTGGTCATGCGGCCAACCGGTGCAAAGGTGTCAGTGAAATCTACTCCCTCAATCTGTGAGAACCCCTTGGCCGTCAAACGAGCCTTGTCGCAAACCAATGTGCCATCAGGCTTCACCTTCTTGCGAAAGACCCACTTGGCTTGTACAGCCTTCCACCCAAGTGGGAGGTCGACAAGCTCATAGACACTGTGCTCACGGATGGCTCTCAACTCATCCTCACAAGCAGCACGCCACAAGTCTGCATCGTGAGATGAGAGTGCCTCCTTCAATGTGCCTGGATCAGGCATCGTCGAGGGAGTGCTCCGGGTGGCTAAGACACATGTCTCCGGACTCAGTCTGACCACGACAAGGTCGGTTGCGGCATCGCAAGCGACCAAGATGATGCCCTGCAAGAAATTTTTTCACCTTTCCACATTTAGGTGGTGCCCCCTGACACGCGTCAATATGTGCAAGCTGCCAGCTTGCTCCAATACTCGTTGACCACCCCTGTGGGCAACCACGATTCGGGCTCCCATGAGTTATGTTCAGGTCCACACCCGGCCCAATGAACGAGGTATTCCCTAAAACCCGCGACCGGATAGTACGCTCTCGGTGTTGGAGTAGGAAAAGAACCTCGTATTGGCCATTGGTAGCAAGGACTACAGGTGGTGGATGAACGGTTCCCTCTGCCGTGCATGGAGAAAACAGGCTCACGTAAAACACGTCATGTATATTCATACTCGGCGGAAGCAACAATTGGTATGCCACTGGCCCGATGCGTGCGACGATGGGAAACGGCCCAATCCACTTAAGTAGAAGTTTTTGCGCCCCTGGAGACTTCAGCCGAAGATTCTTAGTACTCAGCATCACTTTGTCACCGATGTCAAACGAGACCTCACGGTGACTTTTTTCTGCATATTCCTTCTGTCATTGCGAAGTAACTTGAAGATGACCCTTCGCCTCTTGTAACAAGGAGTCTATATGCTCGGCAAAGACTTGAGAAAAAGGAACCTGTCCTCCTGTACTCTCACTCTTCACCAATGAAGAGGGCACCACTGGATACCGATCATTGTTCAACACAAATGGTGTGAACTGTGTAGACTCGTTCACTGAGTCATGCATCTCAAACTCTGTTGGTGTCAAGAATGCATCTCAATCATCCGTGGCAGGGTCCACGCACATGCGGAGAATTTGTTCTGGAGTGCGGTTCATGTGTTCTGTTTGTCAATTAGTTTGAGGGTGAAACGCTATCAACATTTATGACTCGCTGCCGAAGTACTCGTGCATCATTTGCCAAAAATTACCAGCAAAATTTTTATCACGATCGGAAATGTTACGCATCGGCAAGCCGTGGTACTTTACGACACCCTCAAAGAGGAGACAAGCGGACTCCTCTGTGTTCACATCAGTGGTTACAAGAATGAATTGTATCATCTTCGTCAAAAGATCCACAACCACTAGTGTTGGATCGTGGCCACGGACCATGTCCGGAAGACCAGTAATGAAGTCTGTACTGACGCACTCCCATGGTGTCCTAGGACTGGGAAGTTGTTGGAGAAGTCCATCAGGCTTCTTATTACTAGCCTTATTCCGAAACCATGGGTTGCATAGTTGCTGTCGCAATGGCCAAAAAACTCCCACCGACCTCGATGGTTGCTTTGATTTCCACTAGTTGCCGATCGACCACATTGATGCGTCCTGGCCGATACTCCCATGTGAATAAGAATCGGCTCAGGTATTCGCTCCAGCGCGCATGTTGTCTTGATAGGTTTGGTTGCGTTTGGAAAAACACCAATGGGTTATGATCGGTTACAATCGTCACACCCCCTTCATCACCCTCGAGGTAGCAACGCCATATCTTCACAGCGTGTACTACCGCAAGGAGCTCTCGATCCCCAGCTGTGTATCGCATTTCCACAAGGATGAGCTTGTAGCTCTCATACGCAACTAGATGCCCATTCTTCATGATGATAGCTCCGATTCCTACTGCCAATACATCACAATGCGAGGCGTTGCAGCTCGCGGTCACAGTCAAGGTTCATGATGCTCTGCCCAACGTAGGCCAGCAGGTTGGCGAATGCGAGCTTTAACTCTAATGGCATTAGAGCATCAACGATAGCCTCAAGGGCCTCGCGCAGTCCATGTACGTTTACCCACTGTAGGAGGGTTCGGTTCACGTACACACCTTCGAGGAGTCCCACCTTCTAGAGAAGGCTATCGTCCACGACGATGCTCGCCTGAGCGTGGGTTTGCCCCATCACAGCCACATCGTAGGACGGGAGATCCATCCCCACTCCTCCACGTGGTGGTGCATTCCCACCGACGGTGGTGATCTTGAGTAGTCCGGCCACCTTGACAGCCAATTCGACAAGCTTGCAGCGGTCATCACGAATTGCCTTTACAGCGACGTCGTCCAGATCGTTCTCTCAAGAACTTACCGCATGGCTGCTTTTGATGCCTTTGCTGCTCTTGGCAGCCTCGCTACTGTCGGCAACTTCAGGCAATGCGGCGAGCGCCTTGCCCTTCTCGAGCGATCAGCTCAAGTTTGTCGCACAACGATGGCGATGATCGCAATCCATGTCGCCTTCACCATCGTCGGCGTCGTGATTTTCTTCGGGGTCCCCCTCCGGCTGATCCTCCTCTAGCGTGTCATCTTTCGTGTGGGGGTCACCCACGTGCACATCGACGTGCTCGTCGAGCACTTTTCCAGCCTCCACACGCTTCTTGGTGTCGCCAAGGTTAGCACTGGTTGCCTTCAGCGATAAGGTTGTCTTTGGTTTGGCAACCGTGCTCGCGGCGATGGCTCCCAAAATCTGGGTTCTGCTGAGGGCGTGTGGTGAGGCCGTCACCACCTCGCCCTTGTTGGTCTTGGATGGTCCGGCACTTGCCATCTCGTCACCCGTACAACTAGGACGTGAAAGCCGTTGTGAGGATCACCCCACAACTTCAAGGAGGTGTTGCCTCCCAAAGTATCCTTGCTCTAATAATCGGTGAGGCAATCATAAATTTGATTTCTCTTTTCATAGGCCGCCACGGTCGGCACAAGGACGTGGATTTGTAAACTAGTCTTCCTAAGCCGTGACTTACGGCAATTGCAAGCTACTAGAACCTAAGAAAATAGAAAACAAAAATACAAGGGAATGACAAACATAACATGAGTGTTGCTCACAAAACAAAGACAAACAATGAGAAAGAAGTTCTAGCAAGTCTTTGCAACTCCTTCACTCTGTCTCCTAACTTCTTTTCATCCCCTTGTCTTCTTGTCTTCCTTGGCCTCCTCTTGAGTTTTCTTTGCACGTCTCGCGCCCCTTGGCGGCGTCTTCCTCGAGCCGGCGGCGTTGAGAAAGCCGCCAAAAATCTTCAAGGTGTTGTCGTCCCTCTTTTTAGGGTGCTCTCAGGTTGTGAGGGCTCCTGGCCTTGGGAAGAAACGATGTCCCAATTTTTGGATGAAGGAGGGGGGAAGGGAACCTTGAAATGGAGGTAAATGGTGGTTTTTGGGGATGGGCACTCCTCACCCCATCCAGAAAAAATCCACCAGGCTCCCTGGAGTGAAGGAGAAGCTCAAGGGAGCTGGGAGGGTGAAGAAGAGCTCTTCAAGAGCTTTCTAACATACAATTCGGTGCTTGGAACAGATTAGAATCGATGCCGTAGTCTGTTTTAGCGTTTCTACTGCTGCTTGGAGCTGCCAGCGGCGTTTTGTATATGACTTAGTCGTCATTTCTGTCAAACTCTTGGTCGCGGGGGTTGTCTGGCTATGAGAACCACTATAACAGGCCAGAACCTCCAACTCCTACTCTAAAGTTATTGTCGGAGTTTGTAGAACGGCGTTCTCAGTCCGCGTCAGGGTTCTACCCCCTTTGCAGGACTGAGGGGCAATCGTCAACAACGACCCAGAGCAAGGAGACTCGAATGTTTTGAGTCTCCGGAGGCCCATTTCTGTTTTAATCTTACCCCTGGTCTTGGGACCCAAACCAAGGGTTTTTACCTCAAACTCATGCATTTGTACGAGTTATTCCATTACTTTATGTCAAAGTTTGTCACAAATGAACTTCGATTTACGTTTTCTACGTTCTGGTGTACAAATCGTCGCGTGCGAGGCACGCTGGCAATTTCATGCCAGCTTTCTCTCACACCTCTTGTCTCTCGTCCCTCGTCCCCCTCCCTCATCCTCCCTTGCTCGCTTGCGAGGAGGACGAGTGGGGGCGAGGGTACGAGGCCACGAGGCTTCGCCCTCGAGGCCCTCATGGCCCCTCAGCCGCCGATCCGGCTGAGGCCATGATCAGCGGCTGGCGGCTGGCCGGCTGGTGGCCGGCCAATCACTTGGCCGGCCGCCAGCCGCCCAGTCGGCCAGCAGCCAGCTGGCCGGTGGCCAGCAAAGTGCTGGCTGTTGGCCAGCCCTCGCTGGCACGAGGGGTGGTGCGCAATCACCCCTCGCTTCAGCGAGGAGTGAGGCCCTCCCGCTACAGTCCTAGTACGCCTTTCTTTGTCACAAGGCCAAATGAGTCTTCCCTTAGGTAAGACCTCAGTGCATGGGGCTACTGTATGTGACAAGTGGGCTCAGTCACCATACAAAAGTACACTTGGAGCACACTCAATGCACTAATTGATGTCATGTCCCAACACACCTCATTTTTGTTTTTCGTGGCCAGAACACTTACCTCACGTTGTTGTCTTGGATTTTCCTATTTCAAACAAAAGGTACAGAATCATCATCACGTCTTACCGTACTGATCTTTGGTTTCGTTTTTTTCAAAATTGCAATCTCTGCATTCCTTGATTTTGTACACAGTTTTTATTGAAAGAGTTATTTAGGTTCCTTTAAATTCGTTGAATGAAAAAGTCAAATCTTTGAATTCGACGATCAGTCTCGAAACCACTCGTTATCGAGGGCGAATGAGGGTCGCCCTCGCTGTCGAGCAAGGGTATGGCCACCGGAAGTGCGCAAAACATGGCACGCGCTCTGTCAAACATGTCTGACGTGTCAGATTGGCATGACAGACATGCCAAACAGCGCGTCTATCAGGGGCGCAATGTTGCATCCCGATCGTGGACCGCAATCACTTAGAAAAAAGTTAATTTCATAGCATAATCATACACAATATACCCAGGCCGTGAACAAAAATTTTCATAGTCCCTGCCGAAGTAAATATTTAGGGTGTACTTAAGCAATTCATTTTAAAAAATCGTTCAAGGAAAACCAGTAAAAAAACAAATATGTACGAAATAAAAGATCAGTAAGGTATTACATTTTGTATTTTATGTATGTGTATGGCAATTCCTTGTGTTCTTATACATTTACCATGGAATGCAAAAATGACATCTTCAGATTCTACAAAAATCATTTGTTTTCAACTGATTTGTAATGGTTGTATTAGCTTTTGAATACTTAACAATTTTTAAGACGTAGATATGTACAAAAGATTTCATTGTGTCGAATCTGTATGAAATGCTCTATTATAGCTACAATTCTCATTGCTAGCTCTCGTTACCTAATTTGTCTGCTCGTCCCATACAAGCTTGCAACACCATTAAGAGAGAGCTTCGGGCGGTGTTCCTTGTCATACTTGATGGCCGTCCATCAGACGCGGATTCGACGATAATACTGTCCTAAGCTGAAGTGTCTCGCCTGTTTTGTCGGTTCAGTCCACGCGAGGTCGTCTAGTGAAGCCTCCCAGTGTATGGGGATAGTGCATGTGGCGAGTGCACTAAAAATGAGTGAAGAACTACACTTATCACGCACTGAGTGTATGGCCGCCACTGGAAGCTATTTCATGATTTCGCAACGACATCACAAACATCGTGATTTGGAACCCTGATCAGCTATGCTGATGATCGCGAACCGCATGAGTAAGTGTTGATAAGCTGAGACCGCAGGACATTTGGAGAGCTGAAAAACGTGGAGTCCATGAGTCCCTGTAGAACAAATTTCAGCATGTTGAAGGCATAAATAGAGAAACAAATGAATTGCAAGGATCATTTCAAACCATTATGTGATTAGTTACGAGGTATGGTGAAGGAGCTCGCCGGTGCGAGTGAAGTCGACATCCTGTGATCGAAAAGGATGAAAGCGTCAGACGGACCGTTGGCTCAAGATGATATAGATGATTTGCAGTATAGATTATTGTTTGCTCGATGTTTATAGTCAAATGGTGAATGGACCCCTCGCTATCAAACATGGAAAGCAAAAGCAGCAAAGGCAGGGTCCTTGTAGATCAAAATGGCAATTCTGCTCGCCTGAATGATGGGCTCTGTTGCATCAAAGAATACTAGTTTTCAATTCTTGTTCGGTGTTGACGCGATCTAAAGCTACGACCACCTGAAATAACATGTCTATGGTTGGCCAAAAATTTTGCAAGAATTCAGAACAGACAAGTTTCTAATCCCAAGAAGATCAGATAAGGTGGCCACGAGTCGTTCAATCTTCTTTTTGATTGAATGTCAACGACTCTCCGTTATTAGAATCAGGAATGATACATGTTTTACCATGAAGAGAGAATACTCGATTCTATTGAGGCCGTCGATTGATAGATGCGTCAAGATCTCGAGCCTGAGTTGAGGCAATTGAGGTGGTCAAAATTGATGTCAACTTCATTACATCATCAAACGACAAGAGTCAAGGATCGAACAAAATGGGTCTTCGTTCTAAGTAACAGTTGCAAACTGCAAGAAAGTGTCGGTCGTTGTCGTATCTGGCTGATTGCGAAAGACGACAACAATAACCTTGCCATAATCAAAGGTTGTTTTGAGTGCCAGACCTTTCCAACCCACCATACTTAAATGAAGAAAAGATCGCAAACCTTCAGAAACATGAAATGCGACGGTCGGAAACAACGGCGTCCTACTTATAAGAAAAAACTCTCTGTCATCAGCTGTCGGTCGTCATCCTTGCCAACCGTCTACTGATGTGATTGCGCCATACAAGGCTCCATAAACTGGTCCGCACGACTGGAAACTAAAGGAGAGTTACTAAAAGAGCAGTCAGAATAGGCAAGGACAGTTAAAGGTCTGGAACAAACTTGGATACAGTCTACTTTAAAAATCCTGGCTATAAGCAAAAAGACACCCTGGAAATGATGTGATTATTTGTCTCAAGTGCATAACATCTGTACAAAATCTAAGGATAGATAGAGAGGGAAATATAGAGAAAGATAGAGAGGGATTGAGGGGGGGGCGGGGGAGAGAGAGTGAGAGAGAGAGAGAGAGAGAGAGAGAGAGAGATTTTATGTTGTTAAAAACCTAACATAAGTGGAAGAATCTAAAAAATGATTCAGTTTTTTTTCTTTTTTTCAATGAATTGACTAAAAGCAATTGAGAGAGAG
>SZWC01021656.1:11526-26584 GCA_023375785.1 Penium margaritaceum | reverse complement strand
GTGTGTGTGTGTGTGTGTGTGTGTGTGTGTGTGTGTGTGTGTGTGTGTGTGTGTGTGTGTGTGTGTGTGGAGACTAGTGGACAGTTTACAATGTATTGGTAAGTCAGCACTTCAGCACCAATAGCAACACCCTCTCTGGCCCTCTGATTAAGAACCACACAAGTGACCAGTGAAAACATAAGAGTCACGTAGAGGACAACAAAGGATCGCAAGCGGGTAACAACATTGAGGTTTAATCAGGAGCAGAGGCTGCACGTGTCAAGCCAAATGCCTGCACAACGAACTTAAATGAACCAGAGCCGAGTCTTGGTCAAGAAATCAGTTCACTTAGATTGTGTGTCCACCCATACAACCTTCACCACACTGGCAGCAATGCACTCACAAACAAACTGATACTCAACGTCGACATGCTTGGTGCGTGAGTGGTGCATGCTGTGATTTTGAGCAATGGGCTTTGTGCTTTGGCCTTCACAGCGTAGGGTGATGAAACGAATGGAAACACCCAGCTACTGCAAGAGACAACACAGCTAGAAAACTTCACATGTACCTGAGCTGAGCGAGATGTACTTACTGAGAAGATTCTAGGAAGCTTCCTAGCACGCTTGCCACTGACTGGGCGTCAGCGCTCAGTCAGCTCGCGGCGTCAACACAGGTCGGACGCGAAACGGCAAGGGTTTGGCTAGACGACACAACACTGTCAAATTTTCTTCAATTGATAAACACATGTAGAGAGGGATAACAAATGACAAGTCCACAGCATAAATACCCGCCGCGGCGCAAGACGGGTGTCGCACGCGACAGTGAAAAGTCTGTCCTAAAACCGGCCCAAAAACACTGTTTTGGCCGTAACTCAGCGCACACAAATCAGAACGCTACGCCGTCTGAACGTAGAGATGCAGAATCTCGAGTCGGACGCTACAACTGGTCACACGCATAAGTCCGGCACTGATCGGTGGACAGACAATGCAAAACATGCAAATCGGGCTCAAAAGCCAGTCCACCGAGAAAACTCTAGCGTCTGCAGAAAAACCGCAAAGCACCCCGGCAAGCACCCAGGGCGTCGTGGCAGCTCTCTGGCAGCTGCTGGTGGATGGAGCCACCACTCTTCGGTGCTCCGACGCCAGTTGCGTCCGCATCAAGGATAGGCTGCAGAACAACTACAAGAGGTCCAAGACAGCATCCACGACGCTGGGACAGTCGTCGGTCAGCTCCGAGAAGGTGGTCCACCACCTGCTGACGCGTCGGTGTCTCCGGGGTCCGCATCCGGGACCATGGCCTCGCGCTCTCCTGTACCGCTGCTTGCCGTCGCTCGTGACAGGTGGAAGCCACACACACCAACACTCCCCCTGGCTGACACAACTGTCAACATAACGATGTCTGAGCGAAGGTAAGAGATGATGGCTCATGCAACCAATCATAGCGAGCACTGATCAAACATACCACAGCACATGGTCTCCTCGTGACAATGATGTATCCCACCAAATGCCCGGGTCTCGACCATGCACAAAGTGAATCACACACCTACGTGTCAAACATCATGCAAGAGAGATAGAGAAACAAGGTCTCCTCGTGACCCCGGAAAATGTCTCCGGGTGTCCGGGTCTCGACCACATCATGCATGGATCATACATAACATATGTAGGCAATGGGTCTCCACGTCACACCGGTAGAACTCAACAGGTGCGCGGGTCTCGACCAACATAACCTTGCATGGATCATATCATCGTGCCACACCCCAAGTAACCTCGCTATCCTCAAAAGGGTGTCAGGCCAAAGTCCACACACCAACACCCTTCCTGGGCTGCAGAGGCTGACAGTACGAGTAAAGCTGATGGGTGCTCCCAACACAATCCGTGAGGAGAGAGCACAGCTCCCCCATGGCCACATACCCCTGCACAGGAATAGCAACGGTGACGACGATGTCGGTGGTATGTGCTTGCACAGAGCCTCACCCCGGAGCGGCGTCGTCGGTGTCATCGTCATCGCTGTTGTAGTTGTCACTACTGTCGTCATCTGCTGATGTGATTGGTGCACTGCTAAGGGCCTCCTCTAAAACAATCGCCTGTTGTATGGCCTCCAGCTGCTGAGCTGCATATCGCCTCGCGGACTCTGCAGCGTCGAGGCGCGTGTGGAGCTCGACAAGCTCTGAAGCAGCAGCCGACCGGCTGGCTGCCTCTGCGGCATGTAGACGGTCAGTCGCGAAACGAACCTGACGGTGGACCTTGATAGTGTGCGCGTCGGCACGAGCCAGAGCCTCCTGTAGCCTCGCGGTCTCACCCCGTAGGAGGGAGTGGAGCTGGGCCTGCTCGTCGCACAAGTCGACGTCCTCTACTTCAGTCGTCGACTGAAGTGCCGTCGGGCCATGAGGTGCTGGTAGAGCAGGACTGCAAGACAATGAGTTGCCACGTAAGTTGTCTGGGACTGTAGGAACGACTGCTGCAAAGGCACCAGCTGCTCGTGACACACCTATCGTTCGGCCGCCAGCTGCTGGCTGGACGTTGGCATGTGTAGGTATAGCTGCATCCGTGGGGACGTCGTGGTCATCGAAGGTGCGGTCAGTGCCGTGGTACTCCTCGTGACCCCTGGTGCGCAACCCATCATCCACCTGCTGCTGGAGGTCAGCCCGTCCCAGACGTGCATCCTGTAGAGACCACTCAGCTGCCTCGAGACGCCTGTGTACATCCTCCACACACTCCTCGGGAGTCCGTCGTCCTAGAACATCCACGGTGTAACAGCGGTTGCTGGCCTCCCGGAGCTCAACCATGGGACTCTACACGTGTGCCTCCGCTCAAGACACCACTGCCTCCTGCTCGTTGACCGCTGAGCATAGGTGCTTGGGTGTAGGAACTGTAGCCACCACTGTAGCTGTGTCATCGGCTTGAACCGCCATGGTGTCAGCGACATCGGTCAGGGCAGCGAGGAGACGGAGGTCCGCAGCTCGCTCTGCATCCTCCATGTCGCACACGTGGACGTCTGCTGTCACCGAGGGGCCATCTCGTGCTCGTGTCACGACTACTGCAAATACGTTAGTGCACTGGGCCTCTACGTCTGTCACCGACTCCGTGTCTGACCAATCCCCCATGTACGACTCGTCGTCCTCACAAGGGGCGTCTGTCCCCTCCTGGCGGCCAGCCACATGCTACTACCGTCGAGCACTATCCCGTGCATCAATCATGTACTGTCGTGTGGTCGTCGATGAGCACTCCACCCCCCCACCGGCCGACGGACTGGGAAAAACCAAGAGGGAGGGGCAGACCAACCCCGCGACCGAGGATGAGGGAGACGGCTCTGTTGCAACTCCTGCCACCGCCATTGTAGCTGTTATTGTCCCGGCCATCGTCAGGGTATCAACAACCCCTACTGCCTCTCCTACTCCCTCTGCCACATCCGCTACAATCTCCAACTCGATCTCTGAAGCTGACTCAGCGTCAGACCACTCCTCCTCGGACGAACAGTCCTCCACTAACTGAGTGTGCCGTAAGCCTTCGTTTGCTGCCTCAGTCCTAGGCTCCAAGGTAGTCGTCGTCGTACACTCCATCCCCCCCACGACAGACACACTGCCAGAAGGTGAAAGGGGGTGACATACCAATCCTGCAACAGGAGATGATGGAAGCGACTCCTTGGTAACGTCCATCACTGCTGGTGATGCGGCTATCGACACTGCTACTACTGGCTGGGCACATCTAGCCTGTTGAGCCATCCGTTGTCTCGCTCAACGAGTGCGTGCACGAGGGGTGCCGGTAGAAGTGACGGCTAAGATAGCGACGGGGTCGGAGGTCGAGATGACACCGACTGACTCAAGGACAGAGCGGAGGGCGTCAGATGTGGAGTCGAGGTCTGGTGGCGAGGGACCGGCAGGTGACGACATTGTAGGAGGTGAGGATGGCGAGGAGGGAGACAGGGATGTCTGCAGCGGCATGGTGGCAACGACTCGCTCAGAGAGTACATGGTATGTGAGCTGTTGCACCATGCGCTTTAGACCCTGGAGCTCACCGTACAACACCGCCATAGCTCCACTGAGGGGTGCCACGGTATTGGCTGACAACGTCTCTGAGTCCGATGGTGAAGACGAAGGGCGGGACCGTATCCAAGGTGGTCGCCACAACGTAGGACGCTGGCAACACTGGCGCCATCCATGGTGCCGATCCCCATAATAGTAGCAGGCAAAGCCGTTGGACGCCTGAGGCGTATGCCACGGCTGAAACTGCCACTGTGGACGCGGTACCTCCGACGTATGTAGAGCCGGTGCCAACCACGGCACCGGCTGCGCTCCCTGCCACGCTAGTCTGCTCATTTCCGGAGCTCGGCGTGGGTGAGTGCACACGACACTTGCTCCCGCTGGCACAAGGCCACAGGGGGAGGTGAGCAATTGAAGCACGATCTCTCAAACGTGCTGCGACACCGTCACGAGGACGGTCACCACCGCGCTAATGGTCGGCTGCAATGCAACTCAAATGTGCGGCCTCAAGTCGCCTTCGGTGCTAATTCTGCACCGGGTGCCGTCGTCAGCCGACGGCTGTGGCCTCAAGCCACCTTTGCTGCTGTTGCTACGACTGCGACTCTTGCGGCGGATGCTGCTACAGCGGTTCCCGTCGTCATACGACGGTGGTGGCCTCAAGCCACAAAAGGGAAAATATAAGGAACACAAACCTTCCCCCTTTCCTTTTTTTCTTTTCTCTCTTGTTCACCAACGCTCGGCGCGAGTGGGGTACCCCGTCACGGGCCTTACTCAACTACCCCACTCAAGGACCCCCATGTCCTCCTTCTCCTTTTTTTTGTGTGATGGTGCCACCTCCTCAGGTGCCCCCTTTGGGGTTTTCTGCGGTGCCCCACTTGAGGCCCCCTTCCCCCTTCTCTCCCCCTTTTTTTTCTTTTTTTTCCGCCTACCTGGCTCGACTCCTTGAGCGAGCTCGTCGAACGAGCTCGCTCGAGGAGCTCGCTCGCAGGCGAGCTCAACGCCCCCCCCCCTTTCACCCTCACGGGCGAGCCGTGGTAGCAGGAAGCTACACGGCAGCTTCTTGCTGCTGCGACAGCGACGGGGCCAGATCCCCATGCCTCGCGGTTGCTGCCCCTCCTCTTGCGCGTGCTGCTGCTGCCACTCCTGCAGCGCACGCGACGAAGTAGCGTTGCAACTGCTGCTGTTCGCTGCCGCCAGCTGCTGCTGCTCGTTGCTACGCTGCTTGCTACTGCTGCTGCTGCTGCTGCTTGCTGCCGCCTGCTGCTGCTGCTCGCTACTTTGTTGCTTGCTGCTGCTGCTGCTGCTGCTTGTTGCCGCCTGGTACTACTGCTCGCAGCGGCCTGCTGCTGCTGCCGCTACGGCTGCTGCTGCGGTTGCTGCCTGCTGCTGCTGCTGTTGCAAATGCTACTACAGCAGCTGTTGCAGTTGCTTGCCGCCACTGTTGCTGTTATGGCCATTGCCCGCCGCTGCTGCTGCTGCATGTGCGTGCTGCCGCTGTCGCTGCTGCGGCTGCTGCCCGCTGCCGCTCCTACGAGCTCCTGCCGCCATTGCAAGTTGCGACGGCTCGCAAGCTACTGCTGCGAGCTGCTTCTTCCTTTTTCCTTCTTTTTTTTTGTGTACAAGCCGGTGGCCAGACACGGCTGCTGCTACGTAGTCGTGGCGGGTCCCTCCAGGATCTGCTGCCGGTGCTATGGGTGGCTGCCGCTGCTCCCACTCACTGCTGCTACTGTTGCTGCGTCTCTGCTACACAGCACAACGAGCTGTGGCTCGTTTGCTCTGATACCATGAGAAGATTCTAGGAAGCTTCCTAGCACGCTTGCCACTGACTGGGCGTCAGCGCTTAGTCAGCTCACGGCGTCAACACAGGTTGAACGCGAAAGGGCAAGGATTTGGCTAGATGACACAACACAGTGTCAAATTTGCGTCCATTGATAAACACATGCAGAGAGGGATAACAAATGACAAGTCCACAGCATAAATACCTGCTGCGGCGCACGACGGGTGTCGCACGCGATACTGCAAGGTCTGTCCTAAAACCGGCCCAAAAACACTGTTTTGGCCGTAACTCTTCGCAGAGAAATCAAAGCGCTACGCCGTCTGAACCTAGAGATGCAGAATCTTTAGCCGGACACTATGACTGGTCACACGCATAAGTCGGGCACCGATTGGTGGACAGACAATAGAAAACATGCAAATCGGGCTCAAGAGCAAGTCCACCGAGAAGCCTCTAGCATCTGCAGAAAAACCGCAAAGCACCCTGGCAAGCACCCAGGGCATTGTGGCAGCTCTCTGGCAGCTGCTGGTGGATGGAGCCACCACTCGTCGGTGCTCCAGCGCCAATTGCGTCCGCATCAAGGATAGGCTGCAAAAAAACTACAGGAGGTCGGAGACAGCATCCACGACGTTGGGGCAGTCGTCGGTCAGCTTCGAGAAGGTGGTCCACCACCTGCCGACGCGTCGGTGTCTCCGGGGTCCGCATCCGGGACCAAGTCGTCGCGCTCTCCTGTACCGCTGTTTGCCGTCGCTCGTGACAGGTGGAAGCCACACACACACACACACACACTCCCCCTGGCTGACACAACTGTCAACATAACGATGTCTGAGCGAAGGCAAGAGATGATGGCTCATGCAACCAATCATAGCGAGCACCGATCAAAATACCACAACACATGGTGCATCCCACCAAATGCCCGGGTCTTGAACATGCACGAAGTGAATCACACACCTACGTGTCAAACATCATGCAAGAGAGACAGAGAAACAAGGTCTCCTCGTGATCCCGGAAAATGTCTCCGGGTGTCCAGGTCTTGACCACATCTTGTATGGATCATACATAACACATGTAGGCAATGGGTGTCCACGTCACACCGGTAGAACTCAACAGGTGCACGGGTCTCGACCATCATATCATCGTGCCTCATCCCAAGTAACCTCTCTGTCCTCAAAAGGGTGTCAGGCCAAAGTCCACACACCAACACTTACATGCGATGGAGCTATGGGCAATGCAGCCTTGCTTCCTGCTTTTCCATCACACATGAATTGGAAATGATTTTAGGGCATGCAAGCCCATACAAAAAAAAAAACATGAGCTTTGTGTGTGAATGCGATGCAAGACGACAAGAATTTGGCTTAGTCTGGAATGCTGAATATTAAACAACAAGGAGAGAATACAAATTAGCCCCTAGCGGGCTTAAGTAGGGATGCCGGTAGCTAGCCGCACCGGGCCCCATCACCCCTGCAGAGCATAAACAAGTCAGCGGAGAGAACACACTGCGTACACCATGATAACAATAACGGTGGTCTCCTCGATGCACCGGAACAGCTCTCTGAGTACCCGGGTCTCGACCACCGAGAAAACAGGAGCAATGCCAGAAAATTTTAGAATCAACGTCTAGACATCACACACTGCTTTCCGAATATCGAAAGTTCTATTACAGCCACCGGGTCTCTTCGTCGCACCGGTACAGTGCACCGGGTGCACGGGTCTCAACCCAGCGATAAAACTCTCCTAGCTCATGACAAGCCCATAGGGCTACCGGAACACATCGACCACGTCTCGCCGGCGCTGTCGTAGGTGTTGGAGAAGTCTCGGTACAGTCCGAAGGCCCGTCGTGTCGTCACGCCCTCCTCTACCATATACTGCCAACGATGGTATATGGATAATGCATCAGCGTCATTCGTGACGGGTGGAAGCCACACAAACCAACACTCCCCCTGGCTGACATAACCGTCCACACGAGAACAAATGAGCAAAGGCATGGAACAACAACGTATGCTAAACCACAAGAAGCAACAGTCAACCACACACACACACTCATCTGCTACACATCTAAGATCTCCCTAGACACTGGCACATCCCACCAAGTGTCTGGGTCTCGACCATGAGAGGAGCGATGCATACGCACACAAACCAGTGTAATACACATCATACACATGTCAGACGATAGAATGGTCTCCTCGTGACATTGGCGGTACCATTACCCGGGTCTTGGCCACAACGAGAAATGTAACAGGTATCTGTGTGCCGACCACAATAGCATCATCAATCAACACATAAGATCATAGAGGGTCTCCTTGTAACATGGGTGTACTTCACCACGTCTATGGGTCTCAACCACTATGAGCAAACCAGCTGGCATGCACATGCCACACGTACTAAGACCACACACCAAGACACAGGACCCCATGGTCTCCTTGTGACATTGGTGCAACCGACCAAGTGTCCGAGTCTCGACCAACAGAGTGCGGCTGTAGTATGCTCATAGCGTAGTATGGACCCCTCGCCATGTATCTCCCATAACGTCGCGTCAGGTCGAGGTCCACACAACATTCCCCATGGGCAGATGATACTCGTGGCGATGTCCTTGACGAAGATGCTGATGCCGTAGCTGAACAGATCCGAGATGATGAATCATGTAGTCTCTTCATCATATCGAGATAGCTCCCCCTGTCATGTACGAGTCGGCTCCCTCCCTCAAAGGCGAAGGGGTGCCTCCGGCTACGACTCCTCACGTCACAGCTGCATCACCTGGGGTGTACCAGTCCTTGCGTGATTGCCAAGGGTCCCAACCCACAGTCTCTCCTATCTTCGCTCTACCGTAGTGCATCTCTGTATGCCGGAGGAAAGGGAATGGGCGAGCAGCACGCGAGCGTGGATGAAGTGGCGGAGCTGGCTTCCGATGAGGGATAGCGCACCTTGAGGTACAAGGGTGTATGGCCAGAGGAAGACGGCTGGATCGACAAACCGGGTCACCACTCATGGACAAAGGTGATGATGGAGTAGCTGAGTCAGGTGGATGAAGGTACGTGATGGCAGTAGCAGAAGGAAGAGCGATGACGGAGTCGACAGGAACGACGATGACAGAAACTGAACGCAGGCTCAACTCTCCTATGGTAGTGTCTCTAGCTGACGTCATACTCGGAGCCGGTACAAGATCCTTCCCGAGTGTGGGTATGCCAGATGCTAGTGGTGTAAAGCTCGTGCCGATAGTAGTGATACTCCCCTCCTCTAAGAATCGCTTACGCGCTACCATCACCTCCCGCTGCAACATCACTACACGCTCTTGCAGGTCAGCGTAATCTGCCACCGACATGTGGAGGTGACCCATGTCTGCCTCGCGTAGGATAAACTCTACCTCATTGGATGCTGCACATGCAGAATGCAAAACTTGTGAGTATAGCTCCATCTGCATCTCTACTGCTGAAGACGATGGGGCCGTCTCTTATGCATCCAATCGTGGATCAACCGAACTCACAATGTGCTGAGACACTGGAACATCGGATGCAGCTCCCGGTGTCGTATCCACACCATAGCTTGTGTCTATCATACGAGGAGGAATAAGCAATTGCATGCCGAGGGAGAAGGAGAAAGAGAAGTCGTCAAAGTCTGTGGAGCATGTGGAAATGTCGTTCGTGCAAGTGCTGCCACTCTCAGTGTCAATGTGATCAGTAGGGTTGCCAGCAGGTGAACACGAAGGGGCAGAACTCAGCTCTTGCTGACAAGGTGACTCCAACTGCATGTAGGGATTTTCTCCTTTGTCCTCAACTGCCACCGTAGTGGATATAGGTGTGCAGGACTCCGACTCGACAATTCCCATCAAGGCAACTAGCAAGCGCACTTGGCGCTCACGCATCGTCTTGCCGGGAAGCCTGGTTGTTGCCACGTGCTCGATAATGGAGTGAGGAACACCATGTGACTCCGTCATGTGTGTTGCCGCTCCGTCGTGTGTACGGGAACCTGTAGACTCTAGGAACATGGAAAAATCCTCACGCTGAAGCTGGTCCTCAAGTAGCGCAGATGAGATGGTGGAGCCTGCTATGTCTGCTACATCATATGTCCCAGGGACATCTCTTAGAGCTGCTGCTCTCCAGAATGTCTCAACCTCCAAAAGTCCAACCGGTCGACTCTGCTCATGCAATGCGACTGCTGCCGGGCTGGTGTGAGTCTTGTTTGCCAACGTCCTCAAAAATTAGTATGGGACATCCCAATCAACACGATTCTCCCGTGCCACCGCCAGGTCGCTACCGATTGGAGTCGTGAGTGGCACCGCCAAGGCACGTGGGACCTCCACTCCTCCTGATGCAACCTACTGCTGCAGAACGTCCGGCTACTGTCCCAACGTAGATGTCGACCTCGATGACATGCACGTCTCAAGTACTCCAACATCCGTCGGACTCGTGTGAGTCTACTGCACACTCTCCCCCAAAAGTCTGATAGATGCATCCCGATCCATAGGAGACTTCTGTGCCACCCATGGGCCTTCACCGGTCAGAGCTGCGAGTGGCACCGTCTAGGGTTGTCGTGCCTTTGCTCCTCTTGATGTCACCTGCTGCTATGGAAGATCTAGATCCAGCCCGGGCGATGACAGGCAAGTCTCTACCATGAACGCCATGTAGGGATCAGACTCCACGTCATGTCCTGTCACCGTATTATCTAAGTTTGCTTGAGCGGACGCTTGGGCACCACGGCTTGGTGCAAGTGCGGATCCTGCCGCTACAGTCACAACAGGCAATACGCGATGATCACACTCTCCCTCGACAGGTACCACAACAGAAGCCGAGGACGTGGAGGGTGTATCAAACACGGTGCGAGTACGGTGTGTGGAGCTTTGATGCCGACGCCGTGGGGACACACGACTAGAAATACTGCATGAAGATATGTCATCGCGAGGTGGCGTCATGGTCATAGGAGAGTGGAGTATTGAGAGGATTGTGGCAGCTTAGGACAAACCAACAGGTGAAGGTGAAGGGACACCATCAAATCAGGACGAACGAGAGGATGAAGGAGATGTGGTCAAAGAGGCCGTCAACAAACTAGTAGCATAAGCACGCTCAGTGACCACGAGGTCAGAAAGTCGTTGCATCGTCTGCCGCAAGCCGTGGATCTCGTCAAATATGCTCGCCTGAGGTCTAGCTAGGGGATCTACCAACGTCGGCACACCCGTATTCTGTGGAGGACGTAGGCTCGGATGAGGCTGAGGCCAAGGTGGATGCTAGCCGCGAGGGCACGTCCAGCAGCGACGCCAACCATGACGTCCATCACCACAATGATAGCAGTCGAACGCGCAGGGCGCCTGCTCAAATGTCTGCACACTCATCTTGTGTGCTGGACGATAGATAGATGATGAGGTCACCTACTCCCGGTGGTAAACACCAAGCCGTGAGAGAGGATGAGGCAAGTAGGTGCTGTTACTCCTAGAGGTCACAGCGTCAGGGTTAGCAAACATGACGAGACGGGACAAGCTGCACTACCACAGCACGCCCGGAGACTAGAGTGTGACTAGCTGCAACTACTAATGCTGCTGCCACTAATAGAGCGAAGACTGCTCCAAGAAGAGAAGCTGTGGTGGCTGCAGGTGTGGCTGCTGCTCCAAGCGGTAGACGACCTAGCCCTTGGAGATAGAAAGACTTGAATCCACCGTCGATCCTACGGAGTGAAGTACGCGCACCAATTGACGAGCCCCAGGGAGACGCTAGTCCACGACACGTCTCGAAACGGAGATTGCCGTCAAAAACACAATCCGTTTTCTATTTGGAGGGTGAAATTGCAACCACCGCTACAACCGTCGCTGATGCTGCAGCGGTTGCTGCTAGTGCAACAATCGGTGAGATGTTGGGCTATTCTATGGCCCTGCAGGGTGTTTTTTTCTCTTGCCCTCAGCAGCCCTTTTTGTTTTTCGTTGCCCTCACCCACCACCTCTTTTTTCTTTATTCTATCTCTTTCTCTTCCCTCTTCTCGCCCCCAACCCACGTCCTCCCTTTTTTTTAAAACTTCTTCCTCAACCCCGGGTTTTCCCGTCACCAGATCATGGAGTGCCCTCTAGAAAGGGGGCATGTCAGGATTTGGGAGGGGGGGGATAAAGAAAAGAGACAGGGGGCAATTTCAGGTTGCCTCCCCTTGCTCCGTGCTCGCTCGCTAAAAAAAATGAGCGAGAAGTGAGCGAGTGAGCGAGTGAGTGGGAGAGGAGAGGGGGGGAGGTCAGCCCCCCTCTGCAGTCGGCCCCTCCGTCGGTCGGCCGACGGGGCCGACGGGCCACCCTAGGGGCCCCTCGGAGGGGCTTGACGGGGTCCTTCGAGTGCCCCCTCGAGAAGAGGGGAGGGAGGGGGGCGAACGGGACCGACGGGCCTGCTCGAAGAGGCCCCCCTGATGGGGGTCGAGGGGGTCCCTCCGAGGGGGTGGGAGCCCTTAGAGGAGGGCAGCAAGGCCCTCCTACAGTAGCAGCTGCAGCGACGGGTGCAGCTGCTACGGTTGCGGCTACTACTGTTGCTTCTGCCGCTGCTGCTGCTGCTGTTGCTACTCTTCGTAGCAGCTACTGCTACTGCTTGATGCTTCCACCATTGCTGTTGTTGTTACTTCCACTGATGCTACTACTGCTGCTAAACTACGTAGCTGCTGCTGCTGCTGCTTGCTACTGTTGTGGCTACGTTTGCTGCTACCATCGCTGTTGCTTGCTACTGCACGCTGCTGCTGCTGCCGTCGCTGCTGCAGTGGCTGTTGCTGTTGCTATGTGAGGCTGCCGCAAATGCTAGTGCTGGTCGTTGCTACTGTTGTTGCTATGAGCGGTAGCTTTGCTGCCACTACTCCTGCTACGTGGCACTGCAGCTGCCGCGGCTGCCACATCTGCTGCTAGTACTGCTGTTGGCGCCGCAGTCCCTAATGCTGCTGTGTGTGTGTGGCTCACCGCCCCTGTGGCGTTCACGTGGAGTCGTTTCGCGCTCCCTCACGCTGCTGCCGGCGTGGCGCCACGTGGCGCGTTCTCTTTGCGTTTCGCCCACTGCTGCTGTTTCTGTTGCTCACACGTCCCCCTGTGCTCTGATGCCTAATTGGAAATGATTCTAGGGCATACAAGTCCATGCAAAAATGAACATGATCCCTGTGTGTGAGTGCGATGCAAGACGGCAAGAATTTGGCTAAGTCTGGAATGCTGGATATTAAAGAACAAGCAGAGAATACAAATGAGCCCTTAGTGGGCTTAAGTAGGGGCATCGGCAGCTAGCCGCACCGGGCCCCGTCACCCCCGCTGAGCACAAACGAGTTAGCGAGGAGAACACACTACGTGCACCATGATAACAATAACGGTGGTCTCCTCAAGACACCAGAACAGCTCTCTGAGTGCCCGGGTCTCGTCCACCGAGAAAACAGGAGCAGTGCTAGAAAATATCAGAATCAACATCCACACATCACACACGGCGTTCCGAACATCGAAAGCGTTAGTATAGCCACCGGGTCTCCTCGTCACACCAGTACAGTCCATCGGGTGCGCGGGTCTCAACCCACCAAGAAAACTCTCCTAGCTCCCGACACGCCCACAGGGTTGCCGAAACACATCGATCGCGTCTCGCCGGGGCTGTCGTACTAGAGAAGTCTCGGTACACTCCGGAGGCATGTCGTGTTGTCACGCCCTCCTCTACCATATACCGCCAACATGGGTATATGGGTAATGCATCAGTGTCAGTCTTGACGGGTGGAAGCCACACAAACCAACAACATCAATGCCAACCCACGAAGACATATGCTGATTGATTGTGTGCATCATTGTCATGTGCCCAGTTGCTATCAGTGTAGCCATCGACAACTACGGAGGGTTGTGCTTGGTAGCAGAGCCTAATACATGCTACCAAGAGTGCGTATCAAACGAAACAGTGTGCCGCCTCAAGATGACACTGCCATGGACATTGAGAGAATTGTGCCAAGTAATTAACAGCGAATGCAACATTTATGTGCGTTGTGGTGGCGAGGTACATCAAGGAGCCAATGGCTCAGAGATGGTCGGTGACATCAACTTCAACTCCAGGTTGAGTCAAATCATGTGTTTAGAGAATGATTTGAGAGGGGAATGCTTCAGCCCATACAAGGCTTTGCGGAAATGCCAAACCTTGTTGGTGCCATCGGTGAAACCATGTGGTTGTACCATATAGATCTCCTCATCTATGATACCATGCAAGAAATCATTGTTCACATCCATGTGCTCAAGCTCCGAGTCATGGTGTTCCACCAGGCTGAGGAGGCTTGAACAATGGTGTAGCATCCAACAGTTGCAAAATTCTCATCAAAGTCCATGCTAGGGATTTGTGAGAAGCCTTGGCAGTGAGACATGCCATATTCCATTTAATAGCACCTTCTCGCTTGAACTTGTGTTGAAAGGCCCAACATTCTGACACGGCCTTGTGGTCAGGCGACAAGTTGACTAGCTTGTACCAGCTAGTCGACTTGCTGCATAGTTGACCTCCTCATACGAGCTAGGCAATCAAAATGACCATCCCTCCTAAACGAGGGAGCTGGGCAAGGGTGGCGGCAAAGGCAAGATGATCAAAATCATGTTCAAAGATAGATGAAAAGAATAGAGCGTCATGTGACTCAAGAATAGGAAACTGAGAGGGATCCCAAAACCGCCAGGCCTTGGACTAGAAGGAGACACCGAGAAAGACATGGAGAGAACCCTCTTTGGAGAATTTGCTGTCACGCATGACAGCAAAAATCCAGACAGAAGCAACATTATCGCAGACACGAGCAAGGCTAAGGTCAGCACGAGAACCAGTCCAGTGTTCTTAAGGAGTAATGTTATGAGGAAGAGGACTGTAAGGGACATGGTTCCACACCCATGTCATATAAGACATGAACTCAAAGGCAAAGGGAGGGGGACGACCAGACTCAACAAAGGGAGATCGAATATCATCAGCAAGGGTACGGTTCCATCATTTAGACACACCATTTGGTTAGGGTGTGTAGGTAGTGGAGGGCTCCATACGCACCCCACAAGAGATAAGAAAACAAGGCGTGGGACTAGGAAGTTTACCGCCACAATTAGAGCAAAAGAGGTGCAATAAATGCTGATAGGGATGCTTGGCCTGGGGAAGCCATTCCTCAAGCACATCGGTGACACCACTCTTTTGACGTAGAGCAAAATTCTAGTGAAAGTATGAGAAATCATCAATCAGGCAGAGAACATAGTGACCAAGACCACCCAGTAAGTCATGAGGGAGAGGGTCCATGACCTCGGCGTAAACAAGCTTGAGGGGATGAGAGGTGATGTGGTCAGAGATGGAGACGGGAGAATGGTGCACATTGCTTTGAGCAATCGGATGGGTACGATGGTACAA
>SZWC01021655.1:14552-24947 GCA_023375785.1 Penium margaritaceum | reverse complement strand
GTTTTGAGGAAGTACACCCACACCTTCCGAGAGTAATCATCGATGAAGGTGAGGAGGTACTTGGAGCCGCCGTTGGACGTGGTGCGCATGGGGCCACACACATCGCTGTGGACGAGGTCGAGTATGCCCTCTGCTCTGCGACCATTTTTGGAGAAGCGTTTCCGCTTTGTCTTGCCTTGCAGGCAAGCCTCACACCCAGCGTTGCATCCACCCTTCAGCTCACACCCCTCCAGCCCGCGTACAAGCTTCTGCTCCTACATGACCTGCAGGGTGCTGTGAGCCACGTGCCCAAGGCGTCTGTGCCACAGCTTTGCAGTTGCTGCTCCCACGTCTTTAGCTGCCACAGCAGGCGGCATGGATGGTGTCTTGGCGTTCGGCGATGGTGCAGCTTCCGTTACTGCCTCTGCCGCCCCAGCGTGCCCTTCCGCGCTCTTCGTCTGCAGAACGTAGAGCCCATCCGTTCGTGGCACCTTGGCGACAAGGTCTGACGTAGCGTAGGTAATCGTCACGTCCTCGTCCTTGAGGATGACGGCTTCCTTCTGTGTGAACACCACTGTCATCGCGTGATCCGTAATGCGCGAGACGGAGAGGAGGTTCGCGGAGAAAGTTGGCATGTAGACGACGTTCTGCAGCCGCAACTCCTTGTTGGCTCCGTTGAGCCGCGTGTGCACGACCTTCTCTCCCTCACCAGCCGCGTACTCGATGCCGCCGTTGGCGCACCGGAACTTGGCCGTGGACGGTGTGAGGGACGAGAAGCCACATGCCTCGCGAGAGGTGTGGTAGTCCGTGCCACTGTCGAGCCCGAAGGCTCCCGGTCGCAGCAGCGTAGAGCCCTTGGGAGGGGCCTTGCTCTCGGCCATCGTGCTCGTGGATGTCGAGTCCACCTTCTTACTCACGTTGCTGCTCCCACCACCGCCTCCTTCCTTCTTTGGTGCGCAACACTCCCGCGCCCAATGCCCCGCCTTGCCACAGTTGTGGCATTTGCCCTTCTTCTTGCCGCTCTTCCCGCCGCCACTGCCTCTGCTGTTGCCATGAGAGGATGTGCCTCCCGAGCCACTCGCGTACGCGGCGTTGTTGATGACGCCGTTGTTGCGCCACATGGCCTCGTTCCGGACAAACTCGGAGACACGAGGGTACGTGAACTCCGACTCCTCCCAACCACCCAAGGTGGTGATCATGGGGCTCCAGCTTGGCGGCAAGGCCATGAGGAGAATCATGGCCTGCATCTGTTGGTCGAGCTGCCAAGACATGGCGCGAGCTTCTTGAAGCAGTCCTTCGAACTGCTGGAGGAATTCTGAGATGGACTCCCCCTCGCCCAACCGCAGCCCGATGAGGCGCTGCAAGATAAAGAGTCGATTGGCGAGGGAAGTTGACTGGTACACGTTCGCCAGCTTGGTGTAAGCCTCAGCTGTCGTCGTGCACCCCTTGATGTGGGAGATTAGGGAGGGGTTTATGGACGTGACGAGGAGTGCGAGAGCGATGTCATTCCGCTCTTGCCACCCTGCGTATTCCACTCTTGCCTCGTCCTCCGGTGCTACCTCTGTCCCTTTCAGCATGTTGAGGTACCCGCGCACACGCATCACCACCTCAAACTGCCATTTCCACATGCCGAAGGCTTTGCCATCAAAGCGTGCGATGGCGTTGGCCGCACCTAACTCAGCAGGCCGTGAGGTGACTGGAACGATCTCTTGACCCCCCGGCATGATTGCGGTGTGGTCAAGGATGCTCACTTAGTCTCTGCTGTTCTGCTTCGTTGAGGCCGATGTAGGTTGATGAGGCTGATGACTGCTACAGATTTTCAAGGTGCAGTCTGTTGCATACCCCTCCAGCCGATGGTCTCCTAGCTATTGTGGAGGAAGTGCTCCCACAAACACGGGGTCGTACCCACAAGGGCAGAGCGCAACCCGCTTAGGACTCGAGGGTCATACCAACAATGGCAGAGCGTATCCTCGTTCCTTGTCCGTGGAGAGCAAAACTGACCACGGGTCCAACCCGCGTCCGGTCTCTCACAATGCGTACCTTGGTCCAAGTGGACCGACGATGAAGCAGATGGAGCAGTGGTGTTTTGTCTGCTGCGGAGGTACCTGTCACGTGAACTGAGCGGTGGTTCAAAGAACCAAGTTTCCCGATCAGTGTGGGCCCATAACCCTTTGTCACTCCGCACTTGGCCACGGTCTACAGTAAGCGGCACCGACAGGCAAACCGCCGACCGCCCTTGGTACTTCAACCAAGGTAGAGATCACCCACGGAGTGGTGTTTCCACACTGATAGGTTCACTTAGCTTGTCCCAACCGTGGCCGGAGAGTGTTCCAAACTCTCACCCAACTGGCAATGCTACACACCAAAGTGTGCACTTGCACTTGTTCTTTACCCTCTTTCTTGGTGGCCAACAAGGGATTAGTTTTCTCCCAAGTCTCAAGAGTAAGAGATGATATATTATCTCATGCAAATGACAGGCCTTATATAGTCTCTGGACGGTGCTCCCAGTGGCTCCTTGGAGGGGCCTCCCCCCAAGGCCACCCTAGACAGTGTCATCAGCTTTGATGACATGGCACCCTCTGTGACCGCCAAGTGGCGCTTGATCCACCTTGGACGTTAGAGGCTTCTAGGAAGCTTCCTTGGCTCTTTTTAGTCACAAAGAAAATTTTGGTCCTGACGGGATTCGACCCCGGACCTCTCGCTTGGGAGACGGTGCCTTCACCCACTAGGCTGTAGGAAGCTGTCCTAATGAGCATGCACCAGGTAGACTACCAAGAGTAGACCAAGGGGACTTACTCCACAAGGATGAGCAGTGCATGCCTTGTCTCTCTCAGCCTCTCTTGCATGTCGTTGGGGGACTTGCGCTACAAGCGCAGTGCATACCCAGTCTAAATCTTCAGCTGATTGGACCAGGGGCATACACAGAACATAACACGCGCGACAACCATATTGGGCGTCCCCAACCTCCTAAGGTCGCTGTCCATGAATGCTGCCCTGTGGGAATGGTGTTCACTTTTTCCGCGTTTAGGTCGTACCTCCTACCATGCGTCGATGTGTGGGAGCTGCAAGCTTGCTCCAGTAGTCGTTGACCACCCGTGTGGGCAACCGAGATTCGGGCTCACGTGAATTATGTTCAGGTCCACAACCGGCCCAATGAACGAGGTACTCCCTGACAACGAGCAACCGAAGAGTACGCTCTCGGTGCTGGAGTAGGTGAAGGACCTCGTATTGGCCGTCGGCAGCCAGGACCGCTGGTGGTTGCTGAACGGTTCCTTCTGCTGTGTATGGAGCTAGCAGGCTCAAATGAAACACGTCATGTATCTTCATACTCGGTGGAAGTAGCAATCGGTATGCCACTGGCCCGATGCATGCCACAATGGGAAATGGCCCAATCCACTTCGGTAGAAGTTTTCTTGCCCGTGGTGACATCAGCCGAAGGTTTGTAATGCTAAGCAGCACTTTGTCACCGATGTCAAACGAGACCTCCCGGCAATCTTTGTCGGCATATGCCTTTTTTCACTACCGAGCTGCTTGAAGGTGACCCTTTGCCTCCTGTAACAAGGAGTCGATGTGGTCGGCAAAGGCTTGAGCGGAAGGAACATGAACTCCTGTACTCCCACTCTTCACCAATGAAGAGACTACCACTGGATGCCGACCACTGTTCAACACGAACGGTGTGAACTGTGGACTCGTTCACCGAGTTGTTCACCGCAAAATCTACCAGTGCTAGGAATTCGTCCCAATCATGCATGGCAGGGTCCACGTACATGCGGAGCATCTGCTCCATAGTGCAATTCATGCGCTCTGTTTTCCCGTTAGTTTGAGGGTGAAATGCTATCGACATTTACGATTCACTGCCGAAGTATTCGTGCATCTTTTGCCAGAACTTACTAGCAAATGTTTTATCTCGATCGGAGATAATACGCAACGGCAAGCCGTGGTACTCTACGACACCCTCAAAGAAGAGATGAGCAGTCTCCTCTGCGTTCACGTCAGTGGTTATAGGAATGAAGTGTGTCATCTTTGTCAAAAGATCCACAACCACTAGTATTGCATCACGGCCACGGGCCGTGTCCGGAAGACCAGTAATGAAGTCCATGCTAACGCACTCCCATGGAGTCCCAGGAATGGGAAGCTGTTGGAGGAGTCCAGCAGGCTTCTTGTTGCTAGCCTTATTCCGAAGACATGGGTCGCATGTCATGCAATATATACGGACATCAACACTCCACCCTGGCCACCAATAGTGGTCCGAGAGTGCCTGTCCGGTCTTTCGGGGTCCCACATGACCTACTACCGGCGGTTCGTGGAACTGGGAGATAACCTTTGCTCGAAGGTCTCCCGAGTTTGGCACAACAACTTGTTCTCCGTGCTAGAAGATTCCTGCGGCCTCCACCAAGCCGTACTTGTCCATAATCTGAGAGTCTTGAAACCAAGAATCCACACAGTATCCCATCCATATCCTGTTTACAAAACCGTTGTAATGGATAATCTCTCGTGGTGGTTGCCGCAGAGGTGCAGGGGGATCTGGTGGTTGTACTGTTGCTGTTACAATGGCCATAAAACACCCACTGACCTCGGTGGTTGCTTTAATTTCCACAAGCTGTCGGGTTAGTGGATCAGCAACATTGATGCGTCCTGACCGATATTCCCATGTGAACGAGAATCGACTCAGGTATTCACTCCAACGCGCCTGCCGTCTTGACAGGTTCGGTTGCGTTTGGAAAAACACCATCTGATTATGGTCGGTCACGACCGTCACACCCCCTTCAGCACCCTCGAGGTAGCAACGCCACATCTTGAAAACGTGTACTACCGCAAGGAGCTCTTGATCCCCAGTCGTGTACCGCGTTACCGCGGGAATGAGCTTCCGGCTCTCATACGCAACTGGGTGACCGTCCTGCATGAGGACGGCTCAGAGTCCTACTACTGACGCATCACATCGAACCTCCAACGGTTGCGATGGATCCAAAAGAGCTAGGACGGCCGCCGTGGATAGGAGCTCTTTGACCTTGAGAAAAGTGTTCTCGCAATCAGATGTCCATTCCCAACGCACGTCGTTTCGCGTGAGCCTCGTTAGCGGTGCTACCAGGGTCGAATACCCTTGCATAAACCGTCAAAAGTAGTTTGCAAGGCCGAGGAAAGACCGTATCTGCCTAACATTCTCGGGACGTAGCGAGTCCTCAACGGCTTCGACACGGATGCCGTCCTTACCGACAATGTGTCCAAGGTATTCGAGTTCATCTTGTGCAATCTTACACTTGCTCACTTTCGCATAGAACTTCTGTTCCCAAAGGATTGCAAGAACTTCGCACAGATGTCCTATGTGCTCTTCCATTGATTTGGAGAAAACCAGGATGTCGTCTAGGTAAACCAAGACAAACTGTTGGAGTTGCTTGGTGAACATTCGGTTCATTTCTCCTTGGAAGGTTGCCGGGGCATTCGTAAGCCCAAAGCATAGCACTCGGAACTGATAGTGTCCCATGTGTGTTCGAAACGCGGTTTTGGGCACGTCATCTTCCGTGATGCGGATTTGATGGTACCCTTGAGAAAAATCCAAGGACGAAAACACTTTTGCGCCTTGGAGTTGGTCAAAAAGGTCCTCAATCCGTGGTAAGGGGAATCGATTTTTCACCGTGAGCTTGTTCAACGCCCGGTAATCCACTCACATGCGTAAACCACCGTCCTTTTTCTTCACAAAAAGGATCGGCGCACCGTACAACAAGTTACTGGGCTCGATCCACCCTTTTGCAAGGTACTCTTTGATTTGGCGTTCAGCCTCGCGCCTTTCTGCAGGACTAAGGCGATACATGGGTCTGAACGGAGGCGTCACCTCCGGTTGCAGCGGAATCGTGTTGCCCATGTGTCTTTCTGGTGGAAGCCCATCCGGTGGGTCTTGGAATACATCCAAGAACTCCGCCAATAGAGATCTGATCTCTTGTGGCGTGTCTTCCGTCACGTCGTCCTCAACTTTCTGCAGCTGAGCCAAGAAGTATCGACAACCTTGTCGATTACGTCTCTTGACTTGTATTGCAGACAAGCTGGCATGGACTTTGAGTCGGGTCAGTGATAACTGCGTACTCAGAATCAATGTAAAGCGGTGTTGTCCTTTTTGGAGGATCAAACGCTTTGATTCAAAGCACATTAGTGCCTTGTTGTCACGGAGCCAAGGGTCGCCTAGCACCACGTCAAATGGGTCAAGAAGGTTGAGTACCTTCAACACGACACTCTGTGTGTACCCTTGAATACAAATTCTTGCTTTACAAGTACCGATCACGGGTACCGTATGGTTGTCACCAACAATACGATGGCTCGTACCTCAAGCCAACCTGTCGGGTAAAGCCAAGGCTAACAAAAGAGTCGTCCCCTCTAGTGTCAGCAAGTACGTTCACAAGAGCACCAGCTAGGTGTCCTTTGAACTGCATCGTCATGTTGCCCCCACTCTTCTGAGTGAGCAGACTCAATGACGGCAAGCCGAGTTTGTAATAAACACAGAATCTGTACAACGGGCATCGCAACTCCCATGATTCACCCACGCGAGTCCACATCTTGTGGGCACGTGTGAATTTGGCTAGCACCGTCCAGTCTTTAAATATGACTGGGTCAAAATCGTCGACTAAGGGTACTACAAACGTGATTGAACTCATTGCTTTGAGGGCGTTTGCTTCAATCACTGTGTCACACAACTCTTGCAAAGTGGTCGGTGTCGCCACCACTAAGCATGTACGATCATGCATCTCGTCCGGAGATGCAAGGTTTAGTGGGCAATGTCGGTCAGCAAGTGTAGAATGCGGTTCAACAAGAGGAGAAAAGAAAAAAGACAAATTTGAACTCGTCAAAAACTCAAATTGTTCAACATCCTCATCTGAAAACATGAACCCACACTCGTGATACAGTTTTACCCCTGAGTGGTCCCCACTGACGTCACTCAGAGGTGGGGAAAACCCGCCCCACGGCCCTATCCGCTACCACGGCTGGGCCCATTGACGCGACCGCGACCTTGTCCACGGCCCTGTCCGCGGCCTCCTGTTGAATGTTTTTGCCCCTTGTTCAGTGTTGTAGGACGGATCAGGAACGCTCTGCCCCTTGTGGAGGTATGACCCCTAGATCCGTTGTAGTGTGACTCAACTATGCTCTGTCTCTTGTGAGATATAACCTGTGAGTACACCATGTGGGTGAGTGGTTACCTTGGCCATTTTGTTGATTTGGCCAAGTGAGAGGTCATGAGGTCGATCCTGGCCCCATGCATATCTTGTTTGCTGTGGAAGCTTCCAAGAAAGAAAGTCCGTAGCTTCTTGGACGCTACATGGTTGGTCTGTCACCTTGACACTAGGATGCTTATGTGTCAAGCCCACAGTGCAAGTCTATTGGTGACGTGGCTGGTTCAGGCCACTTCCCAGGAATGTGCTTTTGAGTTCTAGGACTGGACAGACAGCTATAAAAGGACTTGTCTTGCATGCTGATCAATCAANTTGTAGTGTGACTCAACTATGCTCTGTCTCTTGTGAGATATGACCTGTGAGTACACCATGTGGGTGAGTGGTTACCTTGGCCATTTTGTTGATTTGGCCAAGTGAGAGGTCATGAGGTCGATCCTGGCCCCATGCATATCTTGTTTGCTGTGGAAGCTTCCAAGAAAGAAAGTCCGTAGCTTCTTGGACGCTACATGGTTGGTCTGTCACCTTGACACTAGGATGCTTATGTGTCAAGCCCACAGTGCAAGTCTATTGGTGACGTGGCTGGTTCAGGCCACTTCCCAGGAATGTGCTTTTGAGTTCTAGGACTGGACAGACAGCTATAAAAGGACTTGTCTTGCATGCTGATCAATCAACCCTTACTTGATGCTCTCTTGCGTATTGACGACTTGAGCTCTTCTTGAGATGTAATGCTAAGGCGTTAGTACTCTTGAAGGTGAAGTGTATGCCTGATTACGTTTGGGGTGCATGACACATGTCAACAACAGGTGCAGCAGCTGAAGTAGTTGTAGTTGTGGGGATGGCAGGGACAGGGGAACCAGGAAATCATTCGCCCATCCTCAAGTTTGATGGAGAGGGGTTTGCACTCTGGAAGTGGCAGTTTGAGATCATCATGGATGACAGAGATCTGCTAGGATATTTTGACGGAAGTATCCCAGTACCAAAGGAGGAGGGTGCTGACCTTGTGGCATGGGTCAAGCTCAACAAGAAGGCTCTCGCCATTCTTGTGTCCTCCATATAACCCTCAGTCCTTTCGCACATCAGCGGTTGTACAGTGGCAGCCGCGGCATACGCCAAACTCGGCAAGGTGTTTCAGTCCTCCTCACTTGCCAACCGTCTCTTCATTCTACAAAACCTCATCAGCATGAGGCTTGGTGAAGGGGAGGATGTCTCCGCCTTCATGCAGAAGTTTGAGACGCTCTTGCAACAAGCCACCGGAATGGGGTGGGACCTGAAATCCGACATGCAGGCCATGATCTTTCTGATGACGCTGCCGGAAAGTTGGGGCCCCATGATAACAGTGAATGGAGGGTGGACTGAAGATCTAGTTTCCTACACCACCGTCTCTGAGTATGTGCGGAATGAAGCCATGCGTCGTAGCAGTAGTGAAGCAAACATGGCTGCCTTTGCCTCACGGAGCAGCGGCACCTTCCGCAATACCTCATCCTCTGGGTACAAGGGAAACAACAGCACTAGCAATAGTGGAAGGGGTGCAAAGCGCCAAGGAAACTGCCACAACTGTGGCAAGGCCGGACTCTGGGCTCGAGCGTGCCGTGCACCCAAGAGAGAGGGAGGAGACGGGGATGAATGGCGAGGGGGAAATGGTGGGAAGGATCCCACAAGCTTGATGGCTGAGTGTGCCTCCAACAAAGGGCGGGCGATACTCAGGCCAGGAGCGTATGGCCTTGACTCGGGCACAAACGAGCACACCACTTACGAGAAGAGAGACTTCANCTCTCTTGCTCCGTGTAACAAGAACTTCAGAGTCGCCAACGGCAAGGTTGAGGCAGCTGAGGGGATTGGTGACAAGCTGGTCACAGTGGGTGTCAACGGTGGAGTTTCCGACCTCAAGCTAGAGGGGGTGGTCTACTTGCCCTCCTTCACAGCCAACCTGCTCTCCGTCTCTAAGATAACTGACCATGGCATGACAGTGGTCTTTACAGAGAAGGAAGCGGTGATAGTTCCCACCAAGGACATCAAAATTTCCTACTCTTCCAAGAAGGTTGTCGCACACGTTCCTCGCGTTGATGGACTCGACGTCTTGCAGACCAAAACGACAACTTCAACGGCTGAATCTTTGGCCGAGAGTGATGATGAGGAGAGCAGCGATTCAGACTCAGATGAGGAAGGACATGTTGGAGCAGCGGAAGCAATGGAAGCAGATGATTCGGCAACAAAACCGTAGGCAAATGCAGCCACTGGGGCTGTTCATTCTAACCTGTGCACATCCTCCAAGAACCTGTGGCACAGGCGCTTTGGACACGTGGCTCATCGCACATTGGAGCTCATGGGAAAGCAGGAGCTAGTGCGTGGGATGGAGCTTGGTGATGAGGTGGAGGGAGCGGATATCATGTGTGAGCCATGCCTTCAAGGCAAGGCGAAAAAGAAACCCTTCAAGCGCAATGGAACGCGTGCTCTCGCACCTCTTGATCTTGTCCACTCTGACGTATGTGGTCCCTTTCGCATACCATCAAATGGAGGCAGCCGATATTTCCTCACATGCATCGACGACAACAGCCGCAAAGTCTGGATATACTTTCTCAAAAAGAAAAGTGAGGTGAAGGAGAATCTACAGGCCTTTGTCGCTATGGTTGAGCGACAGAGTGGAAAGAAGGTGAAGGCATTCAGGACGGACAATGGGGGAGAGTACGAAGCTTGCAGGGAGTGGCTCAAGACACAGGGCATTGAACACCAGAAAACTACGCCCTACTCACCTCAAAGCAACGGCGTAGCAGAGAGGATGAACCAGACGCTCCTAGGCATGACAAGGTGCATGCTCTTTGACGCCAAGCTTCCTCCTAGGTTCTGGGCTGAAGCAGCACGTACGGCTACATACCTTGTGAACCTCACACCTGCAGCAGCTCTGCGAAGGAGAGGCAAGAAGAAGCAGACACAGCAGTTGAAGACGCCTCAAGAAGCATGGTCAGGCAGGAAGCCGGACGCCTCCCATCTCAAGGTGTTCGGTTGCACCGGGTTTGCCAAGGTCCAGGCTGGTGAGGGCCCTGGAAAGCTCGATGCAAGAGCACGAAAGTGTATTTTCATCGGTTACGACACCGCCCACAAAGCCTATCGACTGTGGGACCAAGGAGCCAAGAAGGTCATCCGCAGCAAAGACGTGGATTTCCACGAAATGTCTCTGAGTAAGGGAGAGCATCTCGAACTCGAGAACGCTCCAGAACAGGGAGAGTGGCTCACTCTCCTAGAAGAGGGAGACGAAGCACCA
>SZWC01021654.1:21075-31990 GCA_023375785.1 Penium margaritaceum | reverse complement strand
GCCTCCTCTGGGCACTCACGGGCCCAATGGCCCTCCTTGCCGCAGTTGCGGCACGCACCTTTCTTGGCGCCCTTCTTGCCGCCGCCCTTTCCGCCACTTCCTCGGCTCCCGCTTCCGCCACCGCGCGTTTTGGTGACAAGGGCCGATGAGGAAGACGAGGACTCCCCGCAGCTCCGGCGCTACGCCTCGTTGCGGATGTACTCTGCGACCGTGCCATAGGTGAGCTTGTCCTCCGACCATCCTCCAAGGACAGTGATGAATGGACCCCAACTCTCAGGTAGGGCCATGAGGAGGGCCATCGCTTGCAGCTGCGTGTCGATCTTCCACCCCACGTCATTGCATTGCGAGGCGAGCGACTCGATCTGCTGCATGGCGGAGATGACATCATCTCCCTCCTCGATTCTCACCGTGAGGAGTCGCTTCATCGCGAAGATTTTGTTCGCGAGCGACTTGGATTGGTGGATGGCGCAGAGCTTTTCCCAAGCTTCGGCTGCCAGCTTGCAGCCTTGGAAGTAGCCCCACTGCGACTCGGCTGTCCCGGACACCAGGAGCATGAGCGCCTCCGTGTTTTTTTTTTCGAAGGCCTGCTTCTTCGCGTCCGTAGCAGTCGCCTCTGAGAGCACCTCCTTTCCCAGCATGACATCCAACAGCCCCTTATGCGAGAGGTGCAGTTCGAACTGCCACCTCCATAGCCCGAAACCTGGGCCGCCCGCATACTTCTGAATGGGCTGCGTCTCTTTCTGCGCCATGTGCGCAGCTGCTACTCCGACGAGTTCTCAGAACTTCACGGCGACGTCCAAGATGACGTTCCCGTGCGCTGCGGAAGACGTGAACGTTGGAGGCGTTCAGACCCGTGGGCCCATAACCATTTGTCAGGATGAGATCCGCGTGGTGCGGTCCCGACGTTTGTCTGATCGCCTCTAGTGATCCACGTCTACTGTTTTGGGCGAATCTGAGACTAAGCGTGAGCTTTCTGGTCGCCTCACGCTATGTGAGCATGAATTTAGAGACAGTCAATTTGCAAAGGGAATAACGTCATTTTGCGTTAGATTTTGAACATAGACATGATCACAAAATTTATAGGGCTAGTCATGAGGTTTCAAACGCACAAAACCGCGCGCAATTCGGCCAAGCGTAGCTCAAGTTATGCAAGTACATGTAAGTGTGTGAGTGCGTGTATGTTCATGTAAGTGCATGTAAGTGTGTGTAAGTGTGTATAAGTGCGTGTAAGTGCGTGTAAGTGTGTGCAAAGGCCAGCAACTGCGTGCAAGTTTGTGTAAGTGTGTGCAAGTACATGTAAGTTCGTGTAAGTGCGTGTAAGTATGTATGAGTGCGTGTAAGTGCGCGTAAGTTTGTGTAAGTGCATGTAAGTGCGTGTATGTGCGTGTAAGTGCATGTAAGTGCGTGTAAGTGGGTGTAAGTACGTGTAAGTGCATGTAAGTATGTGTAAGTTTGTACAAGTGCGTGCATGTGCGTGTAAGTGCATGGAAGTGCGTGTAAGTGCGTGTAAGTGTGTGTAAGTGCGTGGAGCACTATGTCAGTATATGTAAGTGCGTATAGATGCGTGTAAGTGTGTGTAAGTGCGTGTATGTGTGTGTAAGTGCGTGTAACTGCGTGTAAGTACGTGTAATTGCGTGTAAGTGCATGTAAATACGTGTAAGTGTGTGTAAGTGCGTATAAGTGCGTGTAAGTGTGTGTAAGTGCGTGGAGCACTATGTCAGTATATGTAAGTGCGTATAGATGCGTGTAAGTGTGTGCAAGTGCACGTAAGTACGTGCGTGTAAATGTGTGTAAGTGCGTGGAGCACTATGTCAGTATATGTAAGTGCGTATAGATGCGTGTAAGTGTGTGCAAGTGCACGTAAGTACGTGCGTGTAAATGTGTGTAAGTGCGTGGAGCACTATGTCAGTATATGTAAGTGCGTATAGATGCGTGTAAGTGTGTGCAAGTGCACGTAAGTACGTGCGTGTAAATGTGTGTAAGTGCGTGGAGCACTATGTCAGTATATGTAAGTGCGTATAGATGCGTGTAAGTGTGTGCAAGTGCACGTAAGTACGTGCGTGTAAATGTGTGTAAGTGCGTGGAGCACTATGTCAGTATATGTAAGTGCGTATAGATGCGTGTAAGTGTGTGCAAGTGCACGTAAGTACGTGCGTGTAAATGTGTGTAAGTGCGTGGAGCACTATGTCAGTATATGTAAGTGCGTATAGATGCGTGTAAGTGTGTGCAAGTGCACGTAAGTACGTGCGTGTAAATGTGTGTAAGTGCGTGGAGCACTATGTCAGTATATGTAAGTGCGTATAGATGCGTGTAAGTGTGTGCAAGTGCACGTAAGTACGTGCGTGTAAATGTGTGTAAGTGCGTGGAGCACTATGTCAGTATATGTAAGTGCGTATAGATGCGTGTAAGTGTGTGCAAGTGCACGTAAGTACGTGCGTGTAAATGTGTGTAAGTGCGTGGAGCACTATGTCAGTATATGTAAGTGCGTATAGATGCGTGTAAGTGTGTGCAAGTGCACGTAAGTACGTGCGTGTAAATGTGTGTAAGTGCGTGGAGCACTATGTCAGTATATGTAAGTGCGTATAGATGCGTGTAAGTGTGTGCAAGTGCACGTAAGTACGTGCGTGTAAATGTGTGTAAGTGCGTGGAGCACTATGTCAGTATATGTAAGTGCGTATAGATGCGTGTAAGTGTGTGCAAGTGCACGTAAGTACGTGCGTGTAAATGTGTGTAAGTGCGTGGAGCACTATGTCAGTATATGTAAGTGCGTATAGATGCGTGTAAGTGTGTGCAAGTGCACGTAAGTACGTGCGTGTAAATGTGTGTAAGTGCGTGGAGCACTATGTCAGTATATGTAAGTGCGTATAAGTGCGTGTAAGTATGCATGAGTGCGTGTAAGTGCGGGTAAGTGCATGTAAGTGTGTATAAGTGTGTGTAAGTGCATGTAAGTGTGTGTAAGGACGTGTAAGTACGTGTAAGTATGTGTAAGTGTGTGTAAGTGCATGTAAGTGTGTTTAAGTACGTGTAAGTGCATATAAGTGTGTGTAATTATGTGTAAGTGTGTGTAAGTGTGTGTAAGTGTATGCAAGTGTGTGTTAGTGCGGGTAAGTGTGTGTAAGTGCGGGTAAGTGCATGTAAGTGTGTGTATGTGTGTGTAAGTACGTGTAAGTACGTGTAAGTGTGTGAGTGCGTGTAAGTTCATGTAAGTGCGTGTAAGTGCATGTAAGTGTGTGTAAGTGTGTATAAGTGCGTGTAAGTGCGTGTAAGTGTGTGTAACTATGTGTAAGTGCCTTTAAGTGTGGGTGAGTGCATGTAAGTGCATGTAAGTGCGTGTAAGTGCGTGTAATTGTGTGTAAGTGCGTGTAAGGACATGTAAGTGCATGTAAGTGTGTGTAAGTGCATGAAAGTACGTGTAAGTGTGTGTAATTGTATGTATGTGCTTGTAAGTGCGTGTAAGTACGTGTAACTGCGTGTAAGTGCGTGTAAGTGCGTGTAAGTGCGTGTAATTGTGTGTAAGTACGTGTAAGTGCTTATAAGTATGTGTAAATGAGTGTACGTGTGTATAAGTTCGTGTAAGTGTGTGTAAGTGCTTGTAAGTATGTGTAAGTGAGTGTACGTGTGTATAAGTGCGTGTAAGTGTGTGTAAGTGCGTGTAAGTCCGTGTAAGTACGTGTAAGTGCGTGTAAGTGTGTGTAAGTACGTGTAAGTGCTTATAAGTATGTGTAAGTGAGTGTACGTGTGTATAAGTGCGTGTAAGTGTGTGTAAGTGCGTGTAAGTCCGTGTAAGTACGTGTAAGTGCGTGTAAGTGTGTGTAAGTACGTGTAAGTGCTTATAAGTATGTGTAAGTGAGTGTACGTGTGTATAAGTGCGTGTAAGTGTGTGTAAGTGCGTGTAAGTCCGTGTAAGTACGTGTAAGTGCGTGTAAGTATGTGTAAGTGCGTGTAAGTGCATGTAAGTGCGTGTAAGTGCGTGTAATTGTGTGCAAGTCATTGTAAGTGCGTGTAAGTACGTGTAAGTGCGTGTAAGTTTTTGTAAGTGTGTGTAAGTATGTGTAAGTGCAATTAACTATGTTTAAGTGCGTGTAAGTGCGTGTAAGTACGTATAAGTGTGTGTAAGTGCGTATAAGTGTATGCAAGTGTTTCTAAGTATCTGTAAGTGCATGTAAGTGCGTGTAAGTGCGTATAAGTGTATGCAAGTGTTTCTAAGTATCTGTAAGTGCATGTAAGTGTGTCTAAGTGTGTGTACGTATGTGTAAGTGTGTGTAATTACGTGTAAGTGCGTGTAAGTGCGTATAAGTACGTGTAAGTGCGTGTAAGTGTGTGTAAGTTATTGTAAGTGCCTGTAAGTGCGTGTAATTGTGTGTAAGTGCGTATAAGTGCATTCAAGTGCGTATAAGTGCACGGCAGTGCATGTAAGTGCTTCTAAGTGCGTGTAAGTGTGTGTAAGTGCATGTAAGTGCGTGTAAGTATGTGTGAGTGCATGTAAGTGTGTGTAAGTGCGTGTAAGTGTGTGTAAGTGCGTGTAAGTCCGTGTAAGTACATGTAAGTGTGTGTAAGTGTGTGTAAGTGCGTGTAAGTGCGTGTAAGTACGTGTAAGTGCGTGTAAGTGCGTATAAGTACGTGTAAGTGCGTGTAAGTGTGTGTAAGTGCGTGTAAGTCCGTGTAAGTACGTGTAAGTGCGTGTAAGTGCGTATAAGTACGTGTAAGTGCGTGTAAGTGTGTGTAAGTGCGTGTAAGTCCGTGTAAGTACGTGTAAGTGCGTGTAAGTGTGTGTAAGTACGTGTAAGTGTGTGTAGGTGCATGTAAGTCCGTGTAAGTGCAGGTAAGTGCGTGTAAGTGCATGTAAGTGCGTGTAAGTGCGTGTAAGTGTGTGTAAGTGTGTGTAAGTACGTGTAAGTGCGTGTAAGTGCGTGTAAGTACGTGTAAGTGTATGTAAATGCGTGTAAATGGTTGTAAGTGCATGTATGTGCGTGTAAGCACGTGTAAGTGCACGTAAGTGCGTGTAAGTGCGTGTAAGTGTCTGTAAGTGCGTGTAAGTGCGTGTAAGTACGTGTAAGTGTATGTAAATGCGTGTAAATGGTTGTAAGTGCATGTATGTGCGTGTAAGCACGTGTAAGTGCACGTAAGTGCGTGTAAGTGCGTGTAAGTGTCTGTAAGTGCGTGTAAGTGCGTGTAAGTACGTGTAAGTGTATGTAAATGCGTGTAAATGGTTGTAAGTGCATGTATGTGCGTGTAAGCACGTGTAAGTGCACGTAAGTGCGTGTAAGTGCGTGTAAGTGTCTGTAAGTGCGTGTAAGTGCGTGTAAGTACGTGTAAGTGTATGTAAATGCGTGTAAATGGTTGTAAGTGCATGTATGTGCGTGTAAGCACGTGTAAGTGCACGTAAGTGCGTGTAAGTGCGTGTAAGTGTCTGTAAGTGCGTGTAAGTGCGTGTAAGTACGTGTAAGTGTATGTAAATGCGTGTAAATGGTTGTAAGTGCATGTATGTGCGTGTAAGCACGTGTAAGTGCACGTAAGTGCGTGTAAGTGCGTGTAAGTGTCTGTAAGTGCGTGTAAGTGCGTGTAAGTACGTGTAAGTGTATGTAAATGCGTGTAAATGGTTGTAAGTGCATGTATGTGCGTGTAAGCACGTGTAAGTGCACGTAAGTGCGTGTAAGTGCGTGTAAGTGTCTGTAAGTGCGTGTAAGTGCGTGTAAGTACGTGTAAGTGTATGTAAATGCGTGTAAATGGTTGTAAGTGCATGTATGTGCGTGTAAGCACGTGTAAGTGCACGTAAGTGCGTGTAAGTGCGTGTAAGTGTCTGTAAGTGCGTGTAAGTGCGTGTAAGTACGTGTAAGTGTATGTAAATGCGTGTAAATGGTTGTAAGTGCATGTATGTGCGTGTAAGCACGTGTAAGTGCACGTAAGTGCGTGTAAGTGCGTGTAAGTGTCTGTAAGTGCGTGTAAGTGCGTGTAAGTACGTGTAAGTGTATGTAAATGCGTGTAAATGGTTGTAAGTGCATGTATGTGCGTGTAAGCACGTGTAAGTGCACGTAAGTGCGTGTAAGTGCGTGTAAGTGTCTGTAAGTGCGTGTAAGTGCGTGTAAGTACGTGTAAGTGTATGTAAATGCGTGTAAATGGTTGTAAGTGCATGTATGTGCGTGTAAGCACGTGTAAGTGCACGTAAGTGCGTGTAAGTGCGTGTAAGTGTCTGTAAGTGCGTGTAAGTGCGTGTAAGTACGTGTAAGTGTATGTAAATGCGTGTAAATGGTTGTAAGTGCATGTATGTGCGTGTAAGCACGTGTAAGTGCACGTAAGTGCGTGTAAGTGCGTGTAAGTGTCTGTAAGTGCGTGTAAGTGCGTGTAAGTACGTGTAAGTGTATGTAAATGCGTGTAAATGGTTGTAAGTGCATGTATGTGCGTGTAAGCACGTGTAAGTGCACGTAAGTGCGTGTAAGTGCGTGTAAGTGTCTGTAAGTGCGTGTAAGTGCGTGTAAGTACGTGTAAGTGTATGTAAATGCGTGTAAATGGTTGTAAGTGCATGTATGTGCGTGTAAGCACGTGTAAGTGCACGTAAGTGCGTGTAAGTGCGTGTAAGTGTCTGTAAGTGCGTGTAAGTGCGTGTAAGTACGTGTAAGTGTATGTAAATGCGTGTAAATGGTTGTAAGTGCATGTATGTGCGTGTAAGCACGTGTAAGTGCACGTAAGTGCGTGTAAGTGCGTGTAAGTGTCTGTAAGTGCGTGTAAGTGCGTGTAAGTACGTGTAAGTGTATGTAAATGCGTGTAAATGGTTGTAAGTGCATGTATGTGCGTGTAAGCACGTGTAAGTGCACGTAAGTGCGTGTAAGTGCGTGTAAGTGTCTGTAAGTGCGTGTAAGTGCGTGTAAGTACGTGTAAGTGTATGTAAATGCGTGTAAATGGTTGTAAGTGCATGTATGTGCGTGTAAGCACGTGTAAGTGCACGTAAGTGCGTGTAAGTGCGTGTAAGTGTCTGTAAGTGCGTGTAAGTGCGTGTAAGTACGTGTAAGTGTATGTAAATGCGTGTAAATGGTTGTAAGTGCATGTATGTGCGTGTAAGCACGTGTAAGTGCACGTAAGTGCGTGTAAGTGCGTGTAAGTGTCTGTAAGTGCGTGTAAGTGCGTGTAAGTACGTGTAAGTGTATGTAAATGCGTGTAAATGGTTGTAAGTGCATGTATGTGCGTGTAAGCACGTGTAAGTGCACGTAAGTGCGTGTAAGTGCGTGTAAGTGTCTGTAAGTGCGTGTAAGTGCGTGTAAGTACGTGTAAGTGTATGTAAATGCGTGTAAATGGTTGTAAGTGCATGTATGTGCGTGTAAGCACGTGTAAGTGCACGTAAGTGCGTGTAAGTGCGTGTAAGTGTCTGTAAGTGCGTGTAAGTGCGTGTAAGTACGTGTAAGTGTATGTAAATGCGTGTAAATGGTTGTAAGTGCATGTATGTGCGTGTAAGCACGTGTAAGTGCACGTAAGTGCGTGTAAGTGCGTGTAAGTGTCTGTAAGTGCGTGTAAGTGCGTGTAAGTACGTGTAAGTGTATGTAAATGCGTGTAAATGGTTGTAAGTGCATGTATGTGCGTGTAAGCACGTGTAAGTGCACGTAAGTGCGTGTAAGTGCGTGTAAGTGTCTGTAAGTGCGTGTAAGTGCGTGTAAGTACGTGTAAGTGTATGTAAATGCGTGTAAATGGTTGTAAGTGCATGTATGTGCGTGTAAGCACGTGTAAGTGCACGTAAGTGCGTGTAAGTGCGTGTAAGTGTCTGTAAGTGCGTGTAAGTGCGTGTAAGTACGTGTAAGTGTATGTAAATGCGTGTAAATGGTTGTAAGTGCATGTATGTGCGTGTAAGCACGTGTAAGTGCACGTAAGTGCGTGTAAGTGCGTGTAAGTGTCTGTAAGTGCGTGTAAGTGCGTGTAAGTACGTGTAAGTGTATGTAAATGCGTGTAAATGGTTGTAAGTGCATGTATGTGCGTGTAAGCACGTGTAAGTGCACGTAAGTGCGTGTAAGTGCGTGTAAGTGCGTGTTAGTGCGTGTAAGTGCATGTAAGTGCGTGTAAGTATGTGTAAGTGCGTGTAAGTGCATGTAAGTATGTGTAAGTGCGTACAAGTGCGTGCAAGTGCGTGTAAGTGCGTGTAAGTGCGTGTAGGTGCGTGGAACACTGTGTAAGTAGGTGTAAGTGCGTATAAGTGTGTGAAAGTGTGTGTAAGTACGTGTAAGTACGTGTAAGTGTGTGTAATTGCATGTAAGTACATGTAAATGCGTGTAAGTGCGTATAAGTGTCTATAAGTGCGTGTAAGTATGTGTAAGTGCGTGTAAGTGCATATAAGTGCGTGTAAGTGCGTGTAAGTACATGTAACTGTGTGTAACTATGTGTTACTTTGTGTAAGTGTGTGTAAGTACGTGTAAGTGCGTATAAGTGCGTGTTAGTGCGTGTAGTTGCGTGTAAGTGCGTGTAAGTGCTTGTCAGTGCGTGTAAGTGTGTGTAAGTACGTGTAAGTGCGTGTAAGTATGTGTAAGTACATGTAAGTGCGTGTGAGTGCATGTAAGTATGTGTAAGTGTGTGTAAGTGCGTGTAAGTGCGTGTAAGTGTGTGTAAGTGCGTGTAAGTGCGTATAAGTGTGTATAAGTGGGTGTAAGTGTGTGCAAGTACGTGTAAGTGCAAGTATGTGCGTGTAAGTGCAAATAAGTGCGTATTCGTGCGTATCAGTGCGTGTAAGTACGTGTAAGTGCGTGTAAGTGCGTGTAAGTGCGTGTAAGTGCGTGTAAGTGCGTATGAGTGCCTGTAAGTGAGTGTAAGTGCGTGTAAATGCGTGCAAGTGCGTGTACGTGCGTGTAACTGCATGTAAGTGTGTGTAACTGTGTGTACGTATGGGTAAGTGCGTGTAAGTACGTATACGTGCGTGTTAGTGTGTGTAAGTGCGTGTACGTGCGTGTAACTGCATGTAAGTGTGTGTAACTGTGTGTACGTATGGGTAAGTGCGTGTAAGTACGTATACGTGCGTGTTAGTGTGTGTAAGTGCGTGTAAGTACGTGTAAGTACGTGTAAGTGTGTGTAAGTACGTGTAAGTACGTGTAAGTGTTTGTAAGTGCGTGTACGTACGTGTAAGTGCGTGTAAGTGCGTGTAAGTTTGTGTAAGTGCGTGTAAGTGAGTCTAAGTGGAATTAACTACGTGTAATTGCGTGTAAGTGCATGTAAGTGCGTGTAAGTGCGTATAAGTGCGTGTAAGTGTGTGCAAGTACGTGTAAGTACGTGTGAGTGCGTGTAAGTGCGTGTAAGTGCGTGTAAGTGCGTGTAAGTGCATGTAAGTGCGTGTAAGTGTGTGTAAGTGCGTGTAAGTACGTGTAAGTGGGTGTAAGTGCGTGTAATTGCGTGTAAGTCTTTCTAAGTACGTGTAAGTACGTGTAAGTGTGTGTAAGTGTGTGTAAGTTCGTGTAAGTGCGTGTAAGTGCGTGTAAGTACGTGTAAGTGGGTGTAAGTGCGTGTAATTGCGTGTAAGTCTTTCTAAGTACGTGTAAGTACGTGTAAGTGTGTGTAAGTGTGTGTAAGTTCGTGTAAGTGCGTGTAAGTGCGTGTAAGTGCATGCAAGTGCGTGTAAGTGCGTGTAAATGGGTGCAAGTGTGTGTAAGTACGTGTAAGTGCATATAAGTATGTGTAAGTGCGTGTAAGTGTGTGTAAGTGCGTGTAAGTTCTTGTTAGTTCTTGTAAGTGCGTGTAATTGTGTGTCAGTGCGTATAAGTGTGTGCAAGTGCATGTAAGTGCCTATAAGTGCTTGTTAGTGCATGTAAGTGCGTGTAAGTATGTGTAAGTGCGTGTAAGTGCGTGTAAGTACGTATGAGTGCATGTAATTGCGTGTAAGTGCGTGTAAGTGCGTGTAAGTGTATGTAAGTGTGTGTAAGTGTGTGTAAGTGCATGTAAGTGCGTGTAAGTGCGTGTAAGTACGTGTAAGTGTGTGTAAGTGTGTGTACGTTTGTGTAAGTGCGTGTAGTTCCGTGTAAGTCCGTGTAAGTGTGCATTAGTGCGTGTAAGTGCCTATAAGTGCGTGTACGTGTGTGTAAGTGTGTGTAAGTACGTGTAAGTGCCTATAAGTGCATGTAAGTGCGTGTAAGTGTGTGTAAGTGTGTGTAAATGCGTGTAAGTACATGTAAGTGCATGTAAGCACGTGTAAGTGCGTGTAACTGCATGTAAGTGTGTGTAAGTGCGTGAAAGCGTGTAAGTGCGTGTAGGTGTGTGAAGTGCGTATACGTGTATGTAAGTATGTGTAAGTACGTGTAAGTGCGTGTAAGTGCGTGTAAGTACGTGTAAGTATGTGTAAGTGCGTGTAAGTGCGTATAAGTGCATGTAAGTAAGTGTAATTGCATGTAAATGCATGTAAGTGCGTGTAAGTACATGTAAGTACGTGTAATTACGTGTTAGTGCGTGTACGTACGTGTAAGTGTGTGTAAGTGCGTGTAAGTGCGGGTAAGTATGTGTAAGTGTGTGTAAGTGCATGTAAGTACGTATTAGTATGTGTAAGTGCGTGTAAGTACGTGTAAGTGCATGTAAGTACGTGTAAGTGTGTGTAAGTGTGTGTAAGTGCATGTAAGTGTGTGTAAGTGTGTGCAAGTGCGTGTAAGTATGTGTAACTACGTGTAACTACGTGTAAGTGTGTGTAAGTGCATGTAAGTGCGTGTAAGTGCGTGTAAGTGTGTGTAAGTGCGTGTAAGTACGTGCAAGTACGTGTAAGTGCGTGCAAGTGTGTGTAAGTGCGTGTAAGTGCGTATAAGTACGTGTAAGTGCGTGTACCTGCGTGTAAGTGCGTGCAAGTACGGGTAAGTGTGTGTAAGTGTGTGTAACTGCATGTACATGAGTGTAAGTGTTTGTACGTGCGTGTAAGTACGTGTACGTGCATGTAAGTACGTGTAAGTGCATGTAAGTGTGTGTAAGT